>JAHBCN010011676.1:217619-444082 GCA_019359885.1 Listronotus oregonensis
CCCATCTAGGCTTGTTGAGAATAAAAAGACGTGCTTTTTCCTTTTTTTTTTACTAAATGCTTTAGAAAGTGTTTTATTGAATCCTGAAGATTGTTTGTGTTTTCCTAATATCTCAGCCACAATAAAATATTTTTTAGTTTTGCTTGCGCCAAATTAAAGGTCTTTAAAGCGCAGATAAAACAAAATTTTAATAAATCTTTGGCGAGATATTCAATATTTTTTGGTCTTTAAAAATTATTATATTTTTTAACATAGCCCATCGACCCACCTTATGATGAAAAAAATATATGTGATGTGTCTTTAGTAGACCTAGCTTCATGAACTTTTTACAATTTTTGAAAGGTGATAGGGCGTTTAAAAAAAATCAAAATCTTTATTTTTCGCTATTTTTCGATATTTAAAAATAAAACTTTCGATTTAATTTTTTTTTCCAAAGAATAGAAGTTTTGAATACCTTTTGGATATTGGTCGTAAATGGCCTAATTAAATTACTCCTTAAACATTTTTTTGGAAAACATCTAAGGAAAAACACGTTGTATATCATTCTAGTTTCCAAAATAAGCACTTTCTTGTGTATTTCAATTAACTCCCATCTTTCACCTTTCTATTCTATCAGCGCACTTGCCAAATTATGACAAAGTAATTAAAGCATCGCCATGTTTAAAATTAAAATCTTATTTCATTTACATTGGTGCCTGTACGAAAAAAACCCATGGATGCTTAAGTCTTGGATTCAGTTGGAAATATTGGCAAAAGCAAAAAGGCTACTCTAGTGCATTTAACAAACTGGTTAAACGAGAGAGGGGCAAGCTTGGATAGCATGACCCTTGTGGCACGATTGGGTACAATCCCTTGAAATTTCAATGCGCAGTCTTAAACATCCTTAGCTTTGTTTTCTGCGTGTTCACATAAAGTTACTACTAGAAATATTATTCTTTAAAAATCTTAAAGAGCTCTTTAAATATAAACTTTGTCGGGTTAAGGTTGAACTCAAATGATACTAACAAGCTTAGCTTTAAAAAAATATATATGTTAGGGTTTTCACGATCTATGTAAATAAGGTTTAAAAAGTACAACAGACACATTCTATAAAAAATTGTTCAATAATCAAAGAACTCTTAAATTCGAATTACAAGTTTTGTTAATCTTAGAAAACTGTAGGCTAACTTAGAGGAGAGACAATTGTTCGGCCTACCTATATAACTAAATATGCATCACTTTACTCCAAAGAGTCAGTAACGTAATTGACCAACTGAGACTTTTTTTTTGTTTTGATTACGTTATTCAGACCTGATTTCAGGCCATATTTTATAACCTAACATTTTAAAAATATGTTCTACGTCTTGCGCAAATATAATCAACCTAAAAGTCACTGATTAAAAAACACTATAGATTTTAAAAATTGCACTCATATTTACAAAGCGTGACATAGGTATGTTTTGCTAACACTCTAACTTCCGTAAACTAGTTAATTTTAGGTGTATTTTTTAATATTAGTTTATATTACTATTTTAAAGACACTATATTATATCGTAAATAGTTTAGCTCCAAATAAAAGTATACTGTTAGTTTGAGAATTTAAAATTTAAAAAAAAATCTATATTTACAAAAAAAAACAAAGGTTTAATTAAATCAATACGTAAAAATTGAAAATATGCTGCTACTAAATACGATAATATTTTGTCCCTTGAAACATGTCTAGCAACTTGTTTTACCTCCCAACCTTATTTAAATTTCAATATTATCCAATTTCCAACTTGGAAGATAATATAGGTATTTTGTATTATCCAATTTCCAAGCTGGGTTTCATTTAAATGAAATTTAAAATACAGCTCTTCTCCCCGTTATGCCTTAGCTACATTTAAATATTTCATGTAAATAATAAAATCAAAACTTTGAAATGAGAAAGCTTTAGGTCTTACATCTCTTTAATTAGTTTAAGTAGCGATATAACTTTGAATAGTTTTAGCCAGTAGCGTAACAAAAAATAAACTTTACTTAAAATATTGAATTTTATCAGGGTACTTATTGGGGTTGCTTGATTATAAAAAAATATTAAAATAAGTATTTAACTTTATTTTTATATTTGTTCCTATTCACAATACGTAAAAAAAAAATACAATTAAATCAAGCCCAAAACTTGAAATAGGATAAATATTAAAAAAACTTAAAGAATAACTGAAGTCGCTTAAGAAGCAAAACTAGTCAACTCTAAAAAGGTATTAAAAACTCTTACTAGAACAGATATTAATTTTGTTAGATGAACACACGAACAAAATTACGCAAGTTGTTTACAAAATAAATAAAAATGGGTGACTGCATACATATTATTTATTTGCACTCAATAAGTAGAATAAATGGATAAATAAGGTCAAAAGAGATTCATGAAGAAAATACTGCAAAGTGGTTGGTAACAACACCTTGGCCATCAACACCTTTTGACGCATTTAACATCACTTCTCTTCAGATTAGCCAAGTTATAGACCACGTGCTGTTATAAAAATAAAAAAGACTGTGAGTAAGTTTATATGTATAATTTCATTACATAAAAATTCTATCCGATGCTTATTATCTGCTTAAAATGACCGGTATAAACGTTTTGGACTCATATTTATATCCGATGTTGTCATTTAAGTTAATTCACTTATTTTGTTGGATTGAGTTACGAGGGGATACAGAGCTGTCGCAATTACTTTTAAAAAGTAATTCAGTTACAATTACCAATTAGTCTTCTAAGTAATAGTAAATTACGATTACCAATTACTAGCATGTTTGTTAAAAGTAATTTAGTTATCCATTAAAACTAAAAGTAATTAAGTATTTTAGCAATTACTCCATTTAAATTACCACATACATTAAACACGATATACTAAACAAATAAAATATTTATACTAATATGCATCATACGCGCCCGTCACACTATTTAAACTACTTTCTGGGCAAGTTCAATATTAAATGACTCTAAAATATTTTTTTTATCCCACCTCAAACATTAACAGATTTTTTCACAAAAAAAATGGTGGCGGTAAGCATCAATCGAAAATACGAAATCGGCGCGGCGTTCGCCGGATTTTAAGCGGCCTGCGGTGTTTCAAAATGGTCTTTCTGGCTGGCCGAAATTCCAGCAGTTTTTTCATAAAGCAAGGTAATTGAATTTTTCGTAAAAATTTAATTATTTATTAAAAAATAAAATTAATTTTTAAGTAATTCAATTAATCGAATTACTTTCTAAATAATTGAATTACTAAGGATTCGTAAAAATCAATTACCAACTACGATTACATTATCCTACTAATTGATAATCCAAATGCAATTACCTTTTTCAGAAAGTAATTGAATTAAAGTAATCCAATTACTGAAAAGCAATTGAATACGATTTTTCAAATATTTTAATTCAATTACCGATAGCTCTGCCCGGTTATTAGTTTTTTAAGAGTGGGACCATCTGTCTATTCATGTTGTCATTACCTGTTTTGATTGTCCATGGACATATGAATCGAGTCATGCTAGTTTATCTGCTTTCCATTGTCTTCTATTCCCGTGTATCCAGGAATTTAAATTAGTTTTATTATGTTGTTCCTGACGGCAAATATCAATAAATCAATTATCTTTTTGTATATAAAAACATTGAAAAAAGTTTCTACCCTGAGGCTTAATTTTTTTTGTTTTAATAAGTTTTAAAAATATCAGTTAACTTGCTTAGATGCCAAGAAATTTAAAACATGAGAAGGTGTACCGTTTGTTAAATCTTTCCGCACTTTAAATGCATTCCACCGCGATCGATCGTCTATTTGGGCTCACACCCTTTTATATTCCAACCAAGGTCAAAAGATTTTTCTAGCTACGATTGATAAATAACTGTTAAGGGTCTTTCACCTTCCGGAACAAGGTTTGGGGGGGGTTTTCGAATCTTGTTCCCAAATGCTGGGTACAACCAGTATGTTTCTGCCGATTCATTTTTCCCCCTTTTGTCTTCCCTAGGGATCTGGTGCATGTGGTTTTTTTTAACTGGAGTGTCCTTGTACAGTCCCATAGAGTTTTAAGGTGCACCCTTTTGCTCCAGTAGTTTGACAGTACTTTTTGGGTTGGTGGGCTTTGAAGGCCTTGGTGTCTGAGCCCCGGGAATCCATGCCAGTACCAAGATTTATTTTTTTCAAGCTGATATGAACTGCTTGGCCTTCCATAAGTTATACCGATGCCCGGGTTTCCCGGGGCCCTGTAATTTTGTTTTGCCCCCCCCTTGGCAAGAAGGTCTGGGTTCATTCCCCCTGGCGGTGTGTCCAGGTTAATAGTTAACTTTTTTTTTACCCAGTTTGGTCAGCGCTCCTTCTTCCGACCAATTCCCCCCTGGATTCAAGAGCCTTAAAGGCTTGACTATCAGAATATTTTAACTGTCTTCTGTGCAGTGCCGATAACCAGCGATCTCCCCTCTCAATACTTCCGCGAAAATGTTGCCAGAGGGCCAGGCTAAAGGAAACTTTGCTCTCGGCCCCTTAAATATATTCCGCTCCAATCCCTCCTTATATTCAGACAACGTGGCTAAGGTGCAGTAAGCATTAGTCATTTGTCTAGCTACGAGTTGATCAATAACAATATTAATTGGTCTTTTATATCTGCAAGAATTTAAGCTATTGAGCTACTTAGTATATGTCCTATCAACCGAAAGCTAGTAATGTTCTGTTTTTTTTTTCTGTGTAAATTAATTTTCTCAAACTTTATTTGCATGATAACTCATATAGTTTAGCTTTTTTAAGTATATTTTTTTATTTGAATTATTTAATAATATATTACTAGAATTTGTTTTTAATGGCAGTACTATCCGTTTAAACATGTCAACCTATTTTAAAACATGACATGATACATTTACTAATACTTACTAATTATTTTTTTATTTGATAAAAGTCCTAAATACTTTTAAATTTTCTAGAACAGATTTACCCGCTTATGCTGAACATAATTATTATGGTTAAATACAAACGTCGGCGTCGCCTCGTTTTCATGCAGCGACTGTTAGCATTTCAAATAAATATTTAAAGTGAAACCTTGCACTGGAACGCTGCACACTTTAAATTAGTTGAATTAGTGAAGAAGTTCCGGAATTTAAAGCATCTCTTATATAACTGAAGGCAAACACTTTTTTATTGGATTTTTAATAACTGGTTCATAATTCAGTTATTGTATATGCGCTGGCAGGCTTTGTTATGTGTTTGCTTGAAGTGTTTATGACTACCTTAAGTTTTGTTTTATTTTTTATAAATCCTATTTATTTTATTTTTGTTAAAAAACGTCTTTTATTGCCAATAAGTAGACTTGATCAGTTAATTGTACCCTCCAAATCTCTACTGATTTCCTTATGGGATTATAAAGAGAGTGATTGCTGTGGCGTTTTTGTTAGGTTGTAGTTCTTTTTTATTCGGGGTATCCAGATAATAGGTCACAAAATTTTCTTCTAACGTAAAAATATTTTATTTAAGCCAAGTAGCATGAGATAACTTTGTTTAGCCAGTAAAAACGTAAAAAAAATATTTTAAAATATGTTATTTAATTTAAGAGTTTCTTGCTATATAGCTAAGCACTATAAAATGACTGAAGAAAGTGTTGGCAATTTCTGTAAAGATCAGTTTACTCTAATAAAAAAATAAGTATACAGGATGTCCCGATATTGGTGTACAATATTTCTAAGGCTCATTATACTTTCCAAATTTTGAAAAAAATGTATACAAACATGCCTTGAAAATGAACCCTACGATAGCTAAAGCCTCCGGAAGAATGGACCACTAAGTCACGTTTTGCCTGATATCTCTGAAACCGTTGAAGGTAGACCAGCTAAATTTGGTGAAGTTGTTTATTTTCCAACCTTGCATAAATTTCCCAAATTGCATTAAGTTTATTAGGAGCGTTACATACAGGGTGTGTGCTTAGTATATCATGCCCAATTTTTTTGTTTGTGGAATTTTAGTAACTTTAGCACCAAATAATAAAACCGAAACCTTATCCTTTTCACACAAAAAAGGTATGCATAGTCGATTTTTGTATTTTGATTCATTTTTAAGTAAAATCATTTAAAAAATTATCATATTATGCAACAAAAGTAAACTAACAAAAATTTTTACTGAAAATTATTCGTAATTTGGGTGCATTTTTTGAGTAATTCTTATAGACTTTTTTATTATTTAGGGAAGTACAATAAGTCTTAAAAAAATGCTTACTTATTTCGGGACACCCTGTATATTAAATGTAAAAATAGAATAGTTAGTATGTAAAAATAGTACTCAAGCAACTGTACAAAAAAATTTGCAGAGCACAACCACCAACAGTCGTTAAAAAATAAAATGGGGCTTAATGTAATGTCTTGGGATTGTTTAAAATTTGCGTCAATAAATTTTAGCTAGAGTATTGTTAGTGCATTCTTTAAAATGGCGATTTTTTGCACACTTCTTTAAGTAATGTTTTTTCTTCAACAACTTTTTCCAGTTAAATCAAATTCGGTAATTTACTTAGTGTTTTAGTATTACATATTTATTATAGTTAGCTGTTTCAAATTTGAAAAGCAAACTCCTGTTTTTAAAAGCCTTCAAATCAAAATAAAATTGTTTGATGGTATGGACTGTAGAGGTAAGGATCACCATCTCTGGCTCTCAAGTTGCACTAAATTAGGATGGTGCTGGTGTTACCAAGAACCGTTTTTAAACCAACAACCCCGTTGTTTTAAAATTCACTTTATATATTGCGGTCAAGATCATTGGTTCTTATTGGTTCACTTCGCTACACCAGCGCCTCCTGTTTAGTGCTATTCTAGGGCCACTTTTTGACCCAAACAGCCACAAGAAAGGAGGATCCTTATCTCTCTACCATCCATATTTGATGGTCGGATCGGTGGCTTAATGCATCACAAGTTGCATGTTTAAGTCATTTCTTAATGGATGTGATGCGACAATTGTTTCTCTTACCTTTTTATACTTTTAATTATTACATTATTAAAAACAAAGTAATTAAAAAAGTTTTAAGGATTTCTTTATTATCTCTGAAAGCATAAGAAATGTAAAAAATAGTAGTGTATTTATGATAAGACAGGAGTTATTAGGTCACTAGCAAAATCAAGCCGGCTTGGTTTTTTTTGCTTTGATTTCCATTAAAATTGAAAATTATTGTCCACATAAGTAGGTTGTCGAGAATGGTATGTAAAATTTTAAAGCCAATTCCGCGATTAAAGGATAGATGGAAAGATATTATTTTATCCAAAATGTGGTAATCACCAAATTTTCAAAGTAATTTTTCGCCACTGAGTCGTGTCTTCAGTTGATTGCTTGTTCTTGCATTTCTTTTGGAAGGATGTTTATATTAAAATTTAAAGGATTTTAAGCAAATTTATGTTCATCATTGTCATGTAAATTAGGAAAATATTGTTGGAATTCATCGAAGAGACTTTCTAGATGAGATATAATATATGTTGTAATCTCTTCGTTTTTAGCAATGTCGTCACAATTCTTTATTAATGAAGCCAATTCCGGAAATTGAAAAAAACTTAGTGTTTGAGCTTGCAGACGACTTTTCCATTTATAAATCTTTTTTTATTTAAACTGATTTTTTGTTATTTTAAAGACAAAAATTTGTATTAATTTTTCTAAAGCGTAGTTCATATGCTTGCGAAATGCGATTTGCGAATTTCGAAACTTGTTCTGATTGGTCCATTTCAAATGTGTCAATTGTAGGGCTCTTTATCTTAAGTTTTTTGCGATTCGCAATATTTAAAATCTAGGGGGCGGGAAAATTGACGGATTCTTATTGGTCGCCTTAAAATATGTCAGTTGTCCAAGAGGTTAATGTCACTTTTTTTGCGTTTCGTAATATTTGAAATGTGAGAAGCGAGAAAATTGACTTTAATTTTATTTTGCGAATTCCGAAGACCACGAGCATGCGTATTGATATAGATACTCGTTTGATTTTGGCGTTGCTCAAAGATTAAGTTACTACGGTTCAATTCCTGGGGCCATGTAATATTATTATATATTATATATATATTTTATATATATATATATATATATATATATATATATATATATATATATATATATATATATACTCAAAGGTAGTGTGATCTTATGTATTTATTTTTATTTTATGTTATTTCCTGTATAAAATATGGAATAAAGTATATTATTGTTTTGTTGTTTTAATATCCATATAGATGCAATTATAGGTCAGTAAATAGCCCTTTTCACCAGTAAAAATTTTCAACTTGATCCTTATTATTCACTGACGACCAAAGCATTATAAATGTTTATTAAAACAATACACAGAGAAGAATCTAGCATAAGATACAATTTTGTTAAAAAAATTAATTATAAATAACACAAAAAAGTTTTAAAGAAGGGAAATTAATTTAAAACGTCAATACAGAGCGTCAATACTTAATACTCTTGTCAATACTTTCATCTTGCATCTTGCCAACAGTTCCAGCACTAAATACCTAAAAAATTCGAAGTCGCAGCGCTATGAAATACCAAAAAAACCGGCGGAAAAATTTTGCGAATTCGTAATTCGTAAATCGCATTTCGCAAGCATATGAACTAAGCTTAAGCTCTCGCGACCCTTTCATGTTGCTTTGCACCTCCCCGGGGGGCGCCCCCCCCCTATTTGGGAACCACTGGTCTAGATTTACTACCGAAGGCAGCGCAGCCTCTTGGGCTTTTTGTGTCCAATCTCCCATTATCTTTTATATCAATCCTCCCATTTGTCTTGTTCCTTCTACGAGTCTGTATAACTCCGAGACTGGTTGGTTGATATATTCCTGTGAGCTTATTTTCGGTTGCCCAAATAATATTTGTCTTTTGTAATTTAACGCTTCACATTCGCACAAGATATGGTAGGCTGTCTCTTCCCCCTCGGCGCACATTCTGCAACTTGGGTCCCCATTGTATTAGCCTATCTTGTGCAGGTGTTCTCCCAGGTTATCGTGCCCTGTTAGCAGCCCTACTGTTATGCGAAGTATTTTCCTACTTTGTCTGAGTAGTTCTTCCTTCGTTCTTTTGGATGGGCCCCTTATTAAGCTTTTTTCATGTATTATTCTACTGAGGCAGTATTTCTCGTGTTTGTTTTGGATTCCTTCCTTGGTTTGCCCTTGTGCTGTGGTTTTGGTCACTCCAAGGGCAAGTTCTGGTCCAAAGTATGGTGTGGATGATCCCTGTCTTGCCGGCAACTCTTACGACAACTTGTTTATTATGATGCTTTTTCTTTGATGAGGCATACTTTAAGGTGCGTATCTACCTGCCGCGGGAGACGTGTTCGTTATCGTTGCCGCAAATAGTAGATACCTAATCGGGCGCGCGCTAAGGTTAACACTGCCATCCATGATCAAAGTATCGAGATTGGGCGAACCAGGTTTAGGAGGCCGAGCTCGGCCACCTTGAGCGGCAGCCGCGTTTAATGAATAAACGATTTTAAAATTTTAAGTTCCATAGAAATAAGCAGTACTAATAATTGGGTTAAAAGGTAAAAATTATTTTTAAAATATACCGTTGAATAAGCCTTGAATGATAAAGTAGATGAACACCATCTCCTTGGAGATCAAACAAAACTCAGAAAATATGTCCAAGAAAAAAATATTAAATTATGCCGGATCTCGTAAAATAAAATCTTTAAATTTTAAAACATCCCGTATTACATTTTCAAATAAACTTATGTTTAATAATTTGCTTAAAAATTGTAAAATAGGTTCTGTTTAATGTTTGTAGCATAAAGTCGTAAAGCTACTTAAAAGCCTAATTTAAAGAACTAAATAAATTAATTATTGTAGTGTGTTGTAGTATAGCATTTGCTTGAAAATCAGATCATAGAAATTCTTAAGTGTATTAAGTACGCCTTTTTATGTACTTAAATGTCAAGTGTAGTTGAAATTTTTAAATGGATAAATTAAAATTAATTTTTATACCGCAGTTACATATCTGTGTTAATTTAAACAAACAAAGCGATTTTCATACTGAGTGACCACAAAATCACTTTCTATTTTTATTATTATTTTTATTTTTATAACGTATAATCTAATAACAACAAGAACCTGGAAAGAATAGGCCTGGTGGAGGTTCGGCCAGGAGGCTGAAGAAACAGCCATACATGTGTGGTGCCACTATGAAGCACTATGTAGGCTTAGGTTTACTAGGCTTGGTGAGGAAAAGCCAAAACCGGCAAGATATATGGAGTGGCCAGTGTCAAGACTCTGGAGTCTAGTTAAGAAGACGTGCCTGGACAAGGTACTCTAAAGAATGATAGGAGAAACCACAATAAATCTGGCAAGGTTGCAGTGGTGGAGGTCATTTTTGCCATCTCTGCTCAAATAATATAATCTAATCTAATCTAATCTAATAATAATAATCTAATAATATAAATAATGTTATCTCTAAAAGTTATAAGTTTTCAATATATTTATCGCGCTAATATTTTAGTTACTAGCATTAGTATAAAAAAGCCAATAGGGGCTTTAAGTCGACACGTTGGCAACTTACTTAAGGAAAAAATAAACAAAAACTACTTTTAATTTTATTCTAAATATTGATTTTTTTATTGTGTTGTTTTAATAATCCTGGGATAATTAAGATTGTGGATTTCATTTTTAATAAAAAAAAAGTTTAAGAAATAAGTTTTCGCTAGGACTATTGCAATAGTTTACTTTTAAAAATCCCCTCGGAAGTTTATAAAAAAAATTAAAAAATTTAAAAATACAAAAATTTACTAGTTCTAGTCATATTTTACTAATAACCAAAAACAAATTTTACATTTCGTAAAAAAAACTTTAAAATTACCACCTATTTATTGATTTATTTTAATTTCATATACAATCAGTGTTAACTTTTAAGTTTTTGTATGAATGGTAAAACTCGTCTTTAGTTATGAGTAAAACGTGACTAGAAATATATACATACAAACACTCTCGGCACAAAATCTCTAAACCTAATAGTTTTTGAGATATTAATAGTGTAATGCTAGGCCGCCTTGAAAATTGCAAAGAAAAATTAAATATGTATTTAAAATAATTTAAGGTTGCCTTATTCCAAATTTTTAACTCTAGCCATACATCAAAACATTGACCGTTGACACGAGTAAACTCGATCTTTAAATTCCTTCATAATTGTGTAGACGTAATAGATTTTACAGCCCTGGTATATTTATTTTCAAGATATTTAATGTTTTTTGTCTTTGGTCTAAACACATCCTGTTTAATGTGGTCTAAATAAAACAGTCCAAAAGGAGTTAGGTCTGATGACCTTGCGGCCCTTCTAACAGAGCACTTGGTACCCATCACTATTTTAGCAATATTCACCCGGGCGTTGTAAGATTGGAAAATAAGTGTTAAAATTAAATTTAGGGATTAAGGTAGTGTTCCATTTAAGTTATTGAGGTTGTTTATTGTCGAAAGTCAATTTCTGTGAAACTTGTAAATTTACGGCGTAAGGAAACAAGGTCCATTAAATGAGTAAAAAAAATCGCATTATTTTTTTTTACTCTTTGTGTTTTTTAACAAAACGATAAAAATGGCAGTTATTATAACATTTTAAGTTCCGGTTTCTCAGAAACTAGTCAAGGTAGCATCACCTGAAATGCCAGCTGAAATTTATGTATATATATATATATATATATATATATATATATATATATATATATATATATATATATATATATATATATATATATATATATATATATATATATATATATATATAGTACACAGAGGTATTATTCCGGTTTAGAGTAAAGAGTAAAAAAATATTCGATTTTCTTACTCATTTAATGGAACTTGTTTCCTTACGCCGTAAATTTACAAGTTTCACAGAAATTGACTTTCGACAATAAACAACCTCAATAACTTAAATGGAACACTACCTTAATCCCTAAATTTAATTTTAACACTTATTTTCCAATCTTTTCCTTTAGAATCATATTCTATCTCTAAAGCTAATAGTTTTTGAAATATTAATAGTGAACAACGCCCGGGTGAATATTGCTAAAATAGTGATGGGTACCAAGTGCTCTGTTAGAAGGGCCGCAAGGTCATCAGACCTAACTCCTTTTGGACTGTTTTATTTAGACCACATTAAACAGGATGTGTTTAGACAAAAAACATTTTGTCAACATTGTGAGCAATGTCGTTATTACTAGAAACGAACGCCGTAAATATGCTTAAATATACTTAAGCTTTTGGCATTATTTTCCACATATTTTATTCTAATGTGTAGTTTTATGATTATGACGTTGATTTGGTGAATTTTTTTTTTCAAGTATTAAAATATATAATGTTATAAATACCAAATAACAATATTCTAAAATTAAATAAATAACTTAATCTATATTTAAAAATTATAAAATTCATCAAGTCCTAGGTCTTTCTGGATTGTTCCTAGTACCGATGGTGCATTACCCCGTTGCACAGCTAAACCAATTCTTTGGATAATAAAACTTCGAGATTTTTTGCATTTTATTTTTTTTTGCAAATTTCATTAATAAAACCCTTAGCCTCATCACCCAAAGGACCAAAAGTTTTAACAGCAGAGGAATGAAGATAAAGCGTTTTTCAAGCTCTTTATATTTTAAATGTTTTTTATTCTCGGCAATACGAGCAGCCGCACCTACAAAATTAGAAGTTTTGTCCAGATAGGATTTTGCAAGTGTATGGCTGCAAGTAGCGTCTCAAAGTAATTGTTTTCCATATTTCCAGGGAATTAAGGTCATTCCATCTACCCGTTTTGCATCGCTTCTGCAAACTCCAAGAGGCTCTAACACAGAAGGATTTTCATCTAAAATCAGAGCCCTTTTGATAATGTCATTTATCTGACTGTGTCTAGAAGAACGCCCTGCGCTTTTTTTTGCAGCTTAACCCATGTAGACCATAAATATCAGCATTTTCGCCGCAAACGCAGGTGTGCTCTCCACACACAGGCAGACCAAGTCTGAGAGCGATGGAAATATGGAATGTTTTGTTATCTAACAAATTTCCCAAGGACAAAGATGGAAGTGCGTTAATCCAAGCATTACTTTCAGGGGCCTGAAGAGCAAGTAGACGTACCTTATCTTTACTTGTCTGGCACATGTGAACTTTTATTATTTACTTCATAAGATAATATCAATTTATAATTGTTTTCTTTTTCATAAATAAATAATGCGTTACCTTTTACAACCTAAATATGTAGTTTTTTAATTTTCTCAAGTTATTATTTACTTATATTCCTAAATAAGAAAGCTTAGTGTATTGTTGAGAAAATACAAAGACTTACCGGTATTCGACTAGAACTGGTCACCCAAATCCATTGATCATCACCAGGGGCTGCTCCTTTATTCCCCGTTCTTCTCCTTATTTCTTCATCTTTTTCTTCCAGTAGCGCCCGCTGTTTCGGATTAAAGAATTCAACATGTGGTTCTTCAGTATTTGAATCAGCCAGAAAATTATAATCTCTGTTTCTCCCTACGCTACGTTTTTCTCTATTTATGGCACTTGCTTCGGTCTTTGTGATTTGATGTTCTTTTTTTATATCGAGATATGCATGAATTCTAAGTACCTCTTCTCGAAAAGATTCCGTACGTATTTCGTTTTGAAAATTTTGCCTAAAGCTATTTTTGCTAAGATAGTTTTCACGAATTTCTGAGATTATAAGTCTGAAAATAAAAAGTATTGTTTTAAAACTCAACATAATGTAAGTCATACATAAATTAAAAAAAGGTTCTTTTCTTTGTACACAGAATTTTAGGACTCGATTCCTTTTAAAGGATCCGAAGGCTGGAAACAATTACTTGTTAAAAATAGGATCCGTGATCCGGATTTGTTATAAAATTTTAAAATGATCCGGAATCGATTCCTTTTTGGAAAGATTCGATTCCAAAGGAAATCGATTACCTACATTTCTAATTTGAGACAAATCGTTTATAAATGTCAAAATCAGCCATTTTTAATAAGCCATGTCAAATTTTCAAATTTTGACCTAAGATTATTAATTTCAGGATTTTGACCTAGAACCCTTAAAAAACCTTTTATCCTGAGTCTGTGGCAAATAAGTTTATAAATGCCAAAATCCACCATTTTCAAAACGATGTTTTAAATTTCTAAATTTTTACCTAAGATTTTTAATCAGCATCACATTGGTTTTTAGTAATAAAGATAAAGAATTTTAACACATTTGCCCATTAAAATCTTAAAATCTTTAAACAAGAAAACACACCTAACACATGATTTTTAACCGAAAAATGTTGTTTTTCAGATCTACAGAAACAACATTGAGATGAAACGTTTTTTTTTAGTGTAGTATCCAAAAACGGGCATATATTTTACTTGCGTTTAATCTTAAAAGTTTTGTTTGCTTGATCTCAATAATTTTTTAATATGTTATTCTTAAGATAACCCTAAGGGACTTTTAAATGAGACATTTTAGTATTACTATTAAGGGTGTCCTGAATGGTAACAAGGAAATGTATTTAAAAATTTTAGTACATTCTTATATTTCGTAAGCATAGAAATTATTAAATGGAACCTCTGTGAAATTACTATAAGATGTCCCATTTATAAGCTGCTTAAGGTTTCCTTAAGAATTACATTTAAAAACCGCAAGTTTTGGAATACAGTTAAATTTGAAGAATATTTACCAAAACCTAATTTGGCTACGAGTTACGGCACTTTAAAATAAGGCTAAAATTATGCTTGCGGCTCGGGCAAAATGTTTGACGCTTAATTTATCATCTGGATTATGTAGTATCATTTTAATCGTAGTTACCATTTGTAAGTATAAAAACTAAAGATGATCCGGATTCGTGATTTGATAAATAGGAATCGATGCCCTGAATTCAATTCCTTTTCTCCTTAAAAAAGGAATTGAATCTCTGGTCCTAACCCATGTCGAATCGTTTATGGGCAAATCGTTGTGACATTGTCTTCCGTGAATCGGCTTACATTTTTCGAAGGTTGCGTCGTGCCATTTAAAAAAAAACTGACAACTGAAAATAGAGAACCAATAAGAACTAACTGTTAAACCTGAAGAATGTTCTTTTTTACTTTCGGTTTACTTGGAACTTCAGTTTTATAAAAATAATAATAATAAAGTACAGGGGAGCTGTAATATCTACTTTTGTTAAACTTGAACCATTTACGGCCGAGTGATGATCGCGTTGTTAAATTTAGCAATGGACTTAGCAATTGTTAAAAGTTAAAAACGGTTTAGAATGTTTAACAAAATGTCAGATTTTGACAGGTTGCCTACTAAAATCATTGAATAACACTGACAATGACGTTTTGTTAAACATTCTAAACCGTTGTTAACTTTTAATAATTGCTAAGTCCATTGCTAAATTTAACAACGCAATCATCACTCGGCCATTGGGCTTCTCCAGATGTCAAATAAGTGCATTTTTAAATGTCAGTTTTTTTGAAACAGTTGAATTTGGGTCTAAGAATAATATTCCTTAGACCATAATTCAACTTCAACTTTACTCCGTGTTCTAGGATCTCCAGAATATCAAGAAAAAAGATGTATTGCATTAATGATGAAAAAATGGAAAAGTAAAAAGTTGTCACTACACGAATATCAACCATAAAAAAGTGTCTATAGTAAGATGGAATGCGTTGAAGGCCAATAAAGTAGAAACTCAAACTTTCTTTATTTAAACTTTAAATAGTCCGTATTTCAAGTCGATCTACCGATATAGCAAATAAAAAAGGTCCTATCTTATCTTATTAGGCTTATGTATAAATGTGATTAAAAAGTTTTTTAAAACGCATTTCTCTGAACGAGTTCTTAAGTCGTTAGAATATTAAGAAGACACAGGGAGCCAAATATGGCAAATAGAGTGACTGTGTCTCAACCTAACAAAAGAACTCAAATCGGGTGACTTATAGCGCCACACTGTGGTCATTATTGAAAGTTTTTGATCAATGTAGTGTGTACGTATTCTCGATTTTTTTAATGCTCTTGGAAAAAAACCTTAGAAAAGAATTTCGGTGCTAATTTTTCTTCAAAATATTATAAAATACAAAGTTAGATGTAACTTCTTATTCGTAGTAGCTTTACTAAACCAAAGATGTATTAAAATGTTCAAAAAAATTGGTAAAATAAAGATACAATACTAGGTATGGTGGTAATTTTAATAAAAAAATAAAAAATAATAAAATAATAATTAATTTCTCATATTGTTAGGAAACTTTTTGTCTACTTACCTATAGATATAATGAGCCAAAAATATTTCCGTCATGAATATAAAAAACACACAACATATTACGCGCACTGTATAACTGGGATTTAGTTGGTGAACTGGTAACTTGGCACCCTTTGGGGCTATTTTATTGTCTTTTGGTTCTGTTGCCGACATTTTTACAGAGTTTCTAATGAACTTAAGGAAAAAATAATAATAAAAAATAAGTTTTTCTTTTTATTTTGTGTGACAGAATTTAGGTTATACAAATTTCACAAATTACAGCATTATTTAAAATAGAATATCAAACGTCTCATTTAGCCAACTGTAAGAGATTTGAGAAGTATATAGGTAAAAGTAGATAATTATTGACGTTAGCCGCTCAGAAACAAGTTCAGTAATTAAAATCATTTGTGTGTCCTAACTGGAACAAAACATATTTTTTTAATGGACTGCAAAAAAAAGCATAAGAAATAACTTTAAGATAATTATACATACAACAAAAGATAGATTTGTAAGAACAATCTGGCGCGAAACGAAACAGTAACAAAACGGAAAAATTTCAGACTACAATTTTCATTTTATATTTAATAGAGCACCCCTCCTTAGGTCTAGGAAGCTGAGATATTGCTTGGCCACGGATGACGACAAATAACAAAACAAATGAATTGATATAATATAAACATACAAGTGCATACACGTTATTATAGTAGTAGTAGGCAATATTGTTTCTTTGGGTTCAAAATACGTTAATTCATTTGTTTTGACACTGTCGTTGTTATCCCTGGCCAAGCGTTATCCAACATAAAAGTACTGTTTGGCTTTCACAGCTTACTAGACCTAGGGAGGGGTTCTCCATTGCATATAAAATGAAAATTTAAAGTTAAATTGTTACAAAACTGCTTATCCAAACATAGACAATAGACTTGTTATATATTTTTGCAAAACCGCCAAGATTTTATGTTTTTAATAAAATACTGGGTGTTAATTACATTATAAAGGCTCTACATTTCTATTACATTCAATTAACAATTAACTTAACTCTTTATTATATCTAGTTAATCAAAATAATTATAAAATTATTTCTTAATATTGTGGAGTCCCCATAAAAGGATAATAGCCATTAGCCATAATGAAATAAAGCATTAAAAAAGCATTTCAAGTATTAGAAATTAAAAAAGTACAATGTATAATTTAGAAAATTCATTCAGAGCTTTGACTGCATTGTATAATAAAATGTGATCTTAAGAAAAAAGCAGCACAAAAAGAAAATTTGTCATGTTTTGTTTTGCTTTGAACCATACCATTTTCATTGGATAAAAATGACAATGGTAGGAAGGTAATTGTAAAACTTTATGGCCAAAACTTTCTGCATTATTTTTTTTGGCATTGTACAGGGTCTTTGATTATATTTACGTGGTTTCTGGGGCCTTTATTTTTGAAGACAGTAAAAAATGTTTTATATAAAAATTGTAGAATTTTTTTCATATTATCTTTTGAAATTATCAGTAAAAAAATATCGCAATTAAAAAATTGAAAAATATAGGCAACTTTAATTTTTTTTTAAATGAAACACCCTGTATATTATGCGCTATAACGAAAGATCTTTTTTTTTCTGATTTCAAATATATATATACATTGATGATATTTGGATGAACTATTTTTGAGATATTCTAGGTTAAATTATTTAAAAAATTACAAAAAAGTTTTATATTAGTATCAAGAAAGCCATGGAAACAATAAAATTGTTATGTTGCTGAATTTGGTGAGATTTTTTTTTTGGACCAATAATGTTTATTTTTGTGATTAATTATTCCTGCTAAAGTGAAGGAAGACTTGTCGGTGAATAGAACTTTAATTAAAAACTTTGGATTCTGGTGCATAAGCCTAGCTATTTCCAATGCATACTTAGGTCGGTCCTGCATGTTTTGTTCAGGAAGATTCTGAACGGACATAAATTTATAAGGATAAAATTTGTAAAATTTTAAGGTTAAATAAATTTTATAATCTGTTTTATTAAGTTCAGATGCCGCATCCGAGATTAATATTTTAGGATTTTCTAAAATTATTTAAAGGAGTTAGTGCTAGTCCAATAGGAAAAGTATAATAATTATCCTGAAAAACAAGGATATCCAAAACTTTGTTTTCATTTCGTGCTGCATTCCTTTTCTTCATTTTAAAGTTTTTTTGTTTAATAAACTTTCTTACTATGTATGTATGTAATAGTATCTATAGATGGTACCCGTTGTTAAGCATATAATAAGTAATATTTTCTTTGCACGTCGTCACATGTTACCATAAAAAAGACGCATAATAGCGATTTTTTGTTCTTCTGCATAACCCATCGACAAAAAAGCAATACAAACTACTTTTAATAGTTAAAATGATAAATTTCAACTTTTTACAATATCAATACTTCAAATTTATTAAAACAATTTTATTGTTTTCATAGCTTTCTTGATACTAATATGATTTATTTTTTTCAATTTATTTATATTTTAAGCTTAAATATCTCAAAAATGGTTCATCCAAATATCATCAATGTATATATTTGAAATCAGAAAAAAAAAGATATTTTATTGTAGCGCATAATATACAGGGTGTTCCATTTAAAAAAGTTAAAGTTGCCTATATTTTTCCATTTTTTTATTGCGATATTTTTTTACTGATAACTTCAAAAGATAATATGGAAAAAAAACCTACAAATTTTATATAAAACATTTTTTTCTGTCTTTAAAAGTAAAGGCTCCAGAAGCCACATAAATATAAACAAAGACCCTATACAGTGTAGTTACAAACTTCCCATATTTTCCTTTTTAGTAAATTTTTATCTACATTTACTTCCCTACTGTAAAAGCCTTTTCGGGTCAGGATTTTTAAGGAATTTGTTCTTTCAATCGACTGTAGCACCTTGCGTTATCTATTGGGATAAGGGATGGTTTTTCCTAATTTGGAATTAACCAGTTTTTTTAAGTTAATTTAAGTTATGATGATAGTCCACCGTTATTTTAATGCATCTAAAAATTAAAAATGCATTGTTTACAAAACCCTTTTTATTTCCCCCATGAACCATGACAAATCCTTAGCCGTTTCCTATCTTCTTGCACTTTCTTTCAATTGTCTCCTCGGTAGCGTAGTAGTCCCAGTCTCGGCTCACCACGTCAGCGATCCGTGTTCGATTCCCAGCCGGAGAGACATATTTAGGTATTAGTTATTTAAAATAACGTCCATGGTGGCACTACCGCGTTGTCTAAAAGGTGCTGTGAAATGCGATATTTGCATGTTTCAGTGCTTGGACAGCGTTGACGGAACTAGGGAAAGGATGGGTTAAGCATGGGAAAACCCGGCACTTACGGTATTCTGGTATTTAGAAGTATATATGTATATGTATAGTATATAGTATATTTGTATATAATCACCCTTCGTAGCTGTCATAAAGATAAAAAAGCTGCGTTAATTTAGACCCACCTTGTCAAACTTTTAATACTGTTTTTACTAAAAACCCAAGTCTCATCTAGATATACTGGTTTGTAAATAGTTTTCTGCATTACTTTATTATATTCATCCAAAAATAAAATCCTTTTAAAACGTAGGCCCGACAACTTCGTTAGAAACATTCTATTGTTCTTTTTATATCTAAAATTTGTTTTAGTAATTCATTTTCAAATTAAAAACGCGGACAACAGGAAAATTCTGGAATTTTTTCCATCAATCTACGTAAAATTATGTGAGTAGTAACATTTTTCTTTTCTTCATAAAGTTTATAAATTATATCGCATATGTGACTATAAGCATTTGGGGTTCAATTTTAGTTTTAACTGCTGCTACCTTTTTTCTAATTTTGTTATACATTGCCACTATACATTGGAGTTTCTAAGTCATTGATTGTACTTTTTGCAATTTTAAAGGCTTGCTTTTTTTATTGCTTCATGGCTATTGTCCTTGAAAAGGCATTCCACATCAAGATTTTTTTTACCAAACAGGAAATTTGCTTTATTTTTTACAAAAAATCTGTCACATAAAAATTAATTTAACGTGACCAGGTAAAATTATTTTGAATATGTGAAAGTACGACGGCACTTTTACTGGTAATTTTTTGTTTCATCATTTTTGGTTAAGTGAAAAAAAGAAAAGAAGTTTTCGCTGGGGTAATATTTTTACTATATAGAACAAGTATACAGTAATTGTAGTCTTTATATTTAAAAAATTATTTTGTTATAACTAAGTACGGGTTAGAAGAAAAAAAATTCAAAGAAAGTCTTTTGCCTCCTTATTTAGCAATTGATTACCTGTCAGACGAAAATGTCCCTTAAGGCAGATAAACAAAACATAAATGTGATAAGCGTATAAGCTGGGAATATAGTATGCAGTATTTGGGCCGAAAGTCCTTAATATTTACAGTGGTATTTGTTTTTAATAGACTTAAAAACGGATTGGATATCTCATAAAATAAAAACAATATTATTTTTTTTTAAATACAACGTTAATTTGATTTAAGAAAAAGTACTAAAACCTTTCAAATTTTCTTGTTCTTGAAAAAGTGGGCTTTAATAAACTTTCCTGTAATAGTCTAATAAAAGTTAACCGAGGAAAAGTTTTATTAGAAATTGTTCAACACCTTACCTAGCAGTTTTCTGGTTTTCACCACAAAACAAAAGAAACTCGGATCTCGTTCTCGATATTTAATGAAGGCATTTCAGAAGATAAGTTATTGGTTGTAGTGAATAAATAATAAATCAGAAATTTCACAAAAAAAACCTAAACTTCTAGGTATAAAAAATTCCTTTTTTTAATTTTTGGCAACAAAAACTTTTTTATTTAAACAATATTATTCAGACTACAGATATTTATTTTATATTTTTAAAGCAAAAACTCATTTATATAAAACGAAGTACTAATTTACCTTGGAATAATCTGCCAAAAAGCATGTAAAGTTATTTAAGAGCTTTAATTTTTTAATAAATGAAGTTTAAGAGCAAAATAAACTGTAAAAACTTTTTTTTAATTTTATTATTATGTTTTGATGATTTGATTAAATATATCTAAAATTTAAAAACTTACTTAAAATAAATAATAAAGTAAGTTTACAAAAAGTATCGCTTTCTTTATTTAAATGGGCTTTCTATTTGATTATTATACAGGGTTAAACAAATTCGAAGCTTAACATTGAGATGACGTAAATAATAGCAGTTTCCTTAAGCCGGCTACTCACTTCGCGGTACTTGTCGAGTGACTTGACTCGGCATTTACATTGAAAGTACGTGTCCGAGTTCCAAGTTAAGCTGTATACACTACGCGTCCACTTGAAGAGTTGCGATTAAAGTGACTCGCTTTCTTTGAATTTTGTTAATTTTTCGCTACGAAAGGGGAAGTGCAAGCAGCGCGGCAAGTCCAGACGAGTCTCCGTATACACGACTTGCTACTTGCCAAGTACATGGAAAGTCTTTGGCATAAAGCAACGTTTAGTATCCGGCTTTAGGTAAATAATCAATTCATAAACTGCCTTATCCAAGTTGATAATAACTAAAATACAGGAATGTGTCAAACTTTTAATTTTGTTTCCGTTCGAGATATATTCATCGGTTTACTTAAAGACATAGCGATACAACATTGGGGATCGGGAGTTTTTGGGACAAATTCTAAATTCGTCCAGTACTTTGCAAGTGAGTGTAGTATGCTTAGGGAATAATGACCAGCTCTATAGGTGTCTTTGTCTTTCAAATTTCTTAACGCTAGTTATTGAGTTTTTTGAAATCAGTATACTATTTTTTGCCACAGCTGCCACTTAATGTATACTTGATATTGACCTGTTTATTAAAAAAGAAGTTACTATTTTTCCCGCTGCATCAAAAATGTATAGCTCATTTAAGTCTCTAAGAGCAACTGTTTTCGAGATAAACGCACTTTAAAGGACCCTGCAATTTTCCTATGAAAAATGGGTTTGAACTGTTTTTGATCTATGCAAAGTAATAATTTTCAACACGCTGATCAAAAGTGTCGACGGGCACAAAACCCAAAAACCTCTCTAACCCCCCAAAATTAGCCTTAAAGGTCTCCTTGGAGACTTTTGAGGGTAATTTTGGGGAGGTTAGAGGGGTTTTCGGGTTTTGTGCCCTTGGAGACTTTTGATCAGCGTGTTAAAAACTCTTACTTTGCAAAGTTTGAAAACAATTGGCGGAAACCAATTTTCCACAGGAAAATTTCGAGGTACTTTAAAGTGTGTTTATCTCGAAAACAGTTGCTCCTAGGGACCCAAATGAGGTGCAAACATTTATAGTCATTTCTTTTTTAATAAACAGCACAATATAGTAAGTTTAAAAAAAGTTATGCCATCTAAAACAAATGCGGTAGGCCGTAGGTGCCTCCCTCTACTAGCAACATCAAAAGTATAGATGAATTTGAATTTCTTTCCTTAAAGAACCCCCAAATACCCAATTTTGTACCGCTATGTCATTTAGTTAAGAAATTATTACAAAAAAAGGAAAACAAAATTAAAAGTTTGACACCCTGTATCTTAATTATTATCAACTTTGGGATAAGGCAAGTTTACACTATTTGCTTTATTTCGACCTAAGGAATCTGCTATTGCTCTGTGTCCTATTACTTCTGGGTCACCCTGTATATTGTAAGAAATACGTACATTACTGACCTAAAGTTGCTAATTTGGCTTTTTCATTTTATTTTTTACATATATCCTTTATTTCTTTCCTTCAAGAATTTTTTGCAATTAAAAATATTTAGTAAATGAAATATTTGTTTGCTACAATTTTTTTGACCTGCGCTGCACCCTTTTGTTTTTAATAATTGTTGCCCGGCACCTTTAGAACACATTAGAGTGGCTTTTAAGGTACCAACTTTAAAAAATTTTGACAGTGTATAATTTAACATAACCCAAAAGATCGATGAGCATGGGATAACATGCATATATAATAATAAATAAAAATTAAAAATATAAGTTTTGTACTTGTTTTGTACTAACCAATATTAAAAATAATTAAATAAGTTTTTAACTATTTTAGTAGGTTGTTAAACCTTACTGAAAAAACAAATTGCTGCAATAATTTTTAATAAATTTTAAACTGTACAAATTTAAAACAAAAAATTGTACAAACAAAAAACACCAAGGTGTTATTAGGATTTGGAAAAATTTCTGCGTAAAATTTTTCTTGTTGAAATTTTTCTAAAAATCAATTTTATGCAAATTTTTACAGTTTGAAATATATTACTGCAATTTGTTTTGACAATAAGGTTAACCAACTTACTAAGATTGGTATAGAAACCACACTTATTTTTTTTAATGTTTAGGCAAAAAATGGATGCAAAATTAAACCCTTCAATTGTTATTTTTAAATATATTTTTATCCCAACGCTCATCACTCTTCTAGGTTAGGCTAATTTTTTGGAGTCAAAATATTTTAAGGTTCGAACCTCACAAATTACTAAATACAGTCGAACTTCTATAACTCGAATCACGACTTGACACTAAAAAAATTCGAGTTACCGAGACTTCGAGTTATTAAACAAAACACATAAAATGCATTATCTATGTTTATTTTCAATGTGGGAACGTAATGCATTTATGTATATTATAAAATCATTTAGATTCACAAATATAAAAATAAACTTTTATACTGTACTATTAATTATTTAAAAGTAAAAATTCGGTTATTTTTGACTGACAAGAGGATTTTTTATTTTGATTTTTAACAAAATCTTTTATTCTGTTAAAGGCATTATACAAAACATCCGTTGTGTGCTTATTCGTTTTAAAAAACGAATTTGCCACTGACTCATTTGAAGGTTGTTGTTGCATATCGTCTTCAAAATCATCATCTGTCATAATTTTTACAGTCATTTGGATTATTGGGCTGTTCAGATTCTGGCGTGGATTAAAGAAGTTACAATATCATCATCCACCTGGATAAAATCATAAAACGTAACACCTTCTGCGCGTTTCTAACCATTATAAGCTTCATATTTCATTAGTAGTTGCATTTCTTCGTCACTTTTTTCTTTTAAATATTCATTTAGGAAAATCAAAAGAATGTCATTCTCCTCTTTCCATTCAAAAGACTTACTAATGCCGACAATTAGAAATGGTTCCAGACTTGACATCAATGTGCCATGCATTGTATACTTTATTGACACAACTCATCAAAGTTATGTTGATTTTCTTATTTTCTTCCAAAGTTTTTTTTAATCCTTCGCCAATAATGGCATTTTAAATTTTTTATGACCTGTTTTAAAAACACGCGAAATTAAGGATTTCACAAAAAGTTCGACTTATCGAAGGTGTTGCCAAATGTTTTGTTCGAGTTGTGAAGATATTCGAGTAATAGAAGTTCGAGTTATCAAGTAAAGTTTTTACATAATGTCCACTCTTGATGCTATTGCCAACGAATTTGATTCGAGTTATCAAAAATTCGAGATATCGACGTTTGACTTATTAAAGTTTGAGTGTAATCACTAAAATAATCTGGTTAATGCAAGAAAAATAGTGTCATCTTTTTGCAAGAAAAAAACTTGCAGAAAAAAAAAATTACGCAAAAAAAATGTTAAATATAAAAAAAGCTGAAAAAAACTTTCAAACTGGAAGAAGCACCTTAAAAATTAATTAAAATTGCTCGAAAAAAAAATTTACGCAAGAAAACTTTCACACTGTGAAAAAACCATATGTCAGCTCTTTTATTTTATTTGTCATATTTAACGTAAACGATTAGTTTTAAAACAGTTGTCAAAATTAAGTTTTTTATTATCATTTAATAAAAAAATTAAAACAATAAATACCGAGTGGTGCATCGCCAGACTGGCCATAGGAAATCCCATGTAAATTTTGATACGTTGAAATATTGGCTCCCCTATTGAATTTACAACAAAATTGTATTAGACTATTTTAAAGACGTTGATAAGATTAGCTCACATACTAAATTTCGTTTTTTTTTCTGATAAGGCAATTAAAAGTTATTTAAGAAAAACTATTTGTAAAATCGTTGCATACCTGCTACATACCTTAATGAATCCACCAGTAATAAATAAAATGTCTTGTCAACTTTTAATTCACGTTTTACTTTGTATTAGTTATTTCAACATGTTTTACAGTATTGAAGAGAAAATAATGGTTATAATCATTTAATAAATACAAGTAATTACATTGAACTACATAATGAGATTTTTACATAATTGAACAATTTTCTAGGAAGGTGAAAAACACACTTAAAAACTGTCTAAAAATACGTTTTAACACAAAACATTGAAGCAATATCATAAACGGTTATAAAATTCAGTTCTTACATTATGAAGTTGAAATGCCGATAGTCTCAAATTTGTATAAATAACATTTTTGATATGACCCCAAAGAAAGAAGTCGTTTGGCGAAAGATCAGGAGACCTAGCTGGCCAATTTATGGTGTAATTTGGTCCTATAGTGAGTCCATTGAAAACATTTTGAACATATTCCCTTACTTCTCGTGAATTGTGTGCAGGACAACCATCCATTTGAAACCAAATGTCTTGATTGTCAGGTGAAACTTCTTCCAATGCCGGCCCACCTGAATGTGTAATGTTCTAAAATTTGCCAAAGTGATTCAAGAAAAAAGGTCCAATAATCCGATGTCCAAATATACCCGGCCAAACGTTTACCTTTTGAGGGTATTGAGTCCTTGTAGATACAAATCTATGTTCATTTTCTTTGCTCCAGTATCTGATGTTTTGAACGTTTAGTTCATTGTTTAATGTGAAGGTGCATTCGTCACTAAAACAAATATTGCTTAAGAAGTCCCTATCGTTATTCGCCATTTCCATAACTTCAAAACAAAAATCTGCTCTTCGGATCTCATCGCCTTCCCTTAATTCCTGATGTCTTTGATATTT
Source organism: Listronotus oregonensis (assembly GCA_019359885.1). Classification (NCBI taxonomy): domain Eukaryota; kingdom Metazoa; phylum Arthropoda; class Insecta; order Coleoptera; family Curculionidae; genus Listronotus; species Listronotus oregonensis. Next base: position 243,654 of record JAHBCN010011676.1, read on the forward strand.
GTACGGATGATATTTATATTTCTTTAATTTGCGTAGTACTGTGCTGTGATCCTTTCCTGCAACTTTGCGAAGAAGCCTGGTGTTAATTCCTTTATTTACTTCTACATGAAGTAAAACATCTAAATCGGCATTATTTTTTTGAGCTCTTCCATCGAGTACATTATTATTTCGCTCTAAGCAGTTACATTTATTAATAACAGTACCTTTTGTCTTAAACTTATGAACGATATTTTGAACTGTTGTCTTACTTGGAATGTGTCTGTCAGGAAAAAACGTAGAGAACATGTCGGATACTCTTCGATAACTATTTTCCATGTAATACCATTTAATCATTGTTAATTTCTCTTCAATACTGTAAAACATTTTGAAATAACTAATACAAAGTAAAACGTCAATTAAAAAGTTGACAAGACATTTTATTTATTACTGGTGGATTCATTAAGGTATGTAGCAGGTATGCAACGATTTTACAAATAGTTTTTCTTAAATAATTTTTAATTGCCTTATCAGAAAAAAAATTAGAATGTGAGCTAATCTTATCAACGCCTTCAAAATAGTCTAATACAATTTTGTTGTAAATTCAATAGGGGAGCCAATATTTCAATGTATCAAAATTTACATGGGATTTCCTATGGCCAGTCTGGCGATGCACCACCCGGTATATTCCATACGCTGCCATCATTACTTCTTACTACAGGCTTAGGATGGACTTATGAACTACTATAATAAAATTTTAATCTTCCAAAAAAAGTTTTATAAAAGAAGTCAAACACAGTGTTCTAAAAGAAAACTATCAAACACAAAGAAGAAGAGAGGAAAATAAATCGAGATTCATAATATACCTATTAGATTATTGTTAGCCTAAAAATTTTCTTTGTTTTTCTATTTTTTTAAATCACATATTTAACGCTAAAAAACAATATTAATGAATAATTATTACTTTAGTAATAATAAACTAATCATAAATGGCGACGCGTTTTAATAAATAGCCTCGTTATCTCATACAAACAAATAAATAAATTTTGTTTAAAAACTGTTTTACTTTTTCGGAAACCATAATTAGATAAAATTGTTGAACTTATCTTGCATAGCCCACTTAGTTTTTTTCAAATTTAATTAAATTCAATCATTTTGCTTTGTATAAGATTTTTTTTAAATTTTGGCTCTCAATCTATTATAATCAAGGCCTTCTTTACACAAATGTTACAAAAATTAGACTGCCTGTTCCTTTATTGAACACACACATCAATTTGTTAAATATTTTCTTTGAGACCTAAAAACGTCAAAAAACGAAAATTTTGGCGATTTTAATACTTCCCTATTCTTTATAATTAATTAGCATATACATGTCGTAAGTAGAGATCATTAATGTTTTTTTATTTTCATTAAATATTAGTAAAATTACCTAATTTTTTTTAACATCTAACATTTTTATATGAGTTGTCAAAGTCTATTAAAATACTTTCATTTAAAGAGTGCATCTTTTACTCTAATAATTAAAAATATATATTTATAATAAACAAATACATACATAATAGCATTTAAACAAAATGTTTTCTTACTACGTGATTCTAAAGAAAACAAACAAACAATGAAACTATTAGCAATGAATAACAATATTTATGGCTATTTAATTCACCCTCCGCTTAAAGCAACATCTCTTTATGTTTGATGGTTTACTTTTGAAACACTTTATAAATAAACCTGTCACCGTATTAATTTAAATTCAAACCAAACAACTACATCGCACGCGGATTAATTTCTGCGACAATCTGACGTAACTATCGGATTAATCCTGCCGCTGGCCGAAGCATGCAGGAGTCGAAAGTGAACTGAAAGCGCGCTCTAAACTCAAACTCTAAATAAAAGTTGCGGAAGGGCGATTGTTGTGAGCGTGTGGCGTTCCGATGATAAGCATTCATTATTAATACGGAGAGTTTAAACGAGTAATAAAAATAATGTGGAGAATCTAAAAACTATTTTTTTTAAACAAATAAATCCTGGATACAACTAAAATAGAAAGGGTTATTCTGATTTATTAAAATATATAATGTTATAAATACCAAATAACAATATTTCTCTATGCAGGGTGTTCCAGAAAGTCTGGACGTGGTCCTACTTTCTTATTTCAAATGAGTCCCCTAGTTTTTTATTGGAGATTTGCATTCCTCTTGAAATTCTAAACATATTTTATGTAGCATACCCTATGTCTGACTTTAATGGTTACATAACAAAATGCAAAAAACTATAAGTTTTATCATTATCACGCGATATTGCTACGTATGTTGATTTCATCAAGTAGCCATGAAATTTGACATATCCGTCAAATAAATACAGGTAGGTCAAGCTACTAGCTTTATTAAAAATGTTAACTATAAATAATGGAAACGTTTAACGAAATATAAAAAAGCTAACAGTGTAGTAGTTTTAACATTCTTATTGCAGTAGATGCTCCACATGACCGCCATTCTGTTCAATGCATTTTCTATAAATTCTTTCCTGTCTATTAACTGCGTTTCGAATTATATACCGTTTATTATTTAAAATTGCTACTTTTTCGGTTATTCTTTCCCTAATCCTGTCTAAATTTAATTTTTTTCGGCTGATACTTTGCCTTTTAAATATCCCCATAAAAAAGTGTCTAAAACTGAGAAATCCGGGCTATTGCTAGGCCAATTTATTGGACCCGATCTACCAATCCATTCTGGAAACATGGCGTTTAATAATTGAGTTACTGGAGCAACATTATGGGGGAGAACCCCATCCTGCTGCCAGATAATTTCCATATTGTCATTTAAATTATTAACAACTTCAGTTATATTTCTAAGTATTTTTCTCTATCAAGAGTTTGATGAAAAAAAATTGGACCAATTATTCTACCATTTAAAACCCCACACCAAACATGTAATGACTGCCTACCAGAATATTTTATTTCACGTATATTACGTGGATTTTGTGATGCCCAAAAATGTGTATTTTTTCTATTATATACCCCATCAGTAACAAAGGTTGCTTCATCGGTAAATAATATATTGTGCAAGTAATTTCTGTCCCTATTTATGTTGTTTATCATGTTCTGCCAAAAGATAAGACGCGCTTCCTTATTGGCATCAGTAAGCCTTTGAACTGGAGATATTTTAAATGGATAACTATATTTATGTAACGTGACATTCACTTTCCACTTAGTTTTTTCCAAATCCTTCGAAGAATTTCTAAGCGACTCTTTAGGCTTTTCTAAAATAAAACTAATGTTTATAAGTATGCAGATAAATTTTTGCTACAAAAACGTAAGGTATCGAATTTATTAATACAATACAGGTTTAAGTGAATATCATTGTTATACAAACCTTCGAAGTATAAAAGGATATTTAGTTCATTATTTGCATAATCCTCGTCTTTAGAAATTGTTCTCTTTTTTCTCCTAAATGATGTGGTATCTTCCACTTGGTCATGGACTCTTTTAAATGTTTGTGCAGCCGGAACAACTCTTTCGCCGCCATACACACGCCTATATTATTTCCTTTCAGCCCTTTTTTGATTATAATTATTCTTAACATAAAATTTATAAATGTCTTTTCTTTCTTGCTCAGAATAACCCATAGTTAGGTAATATTTTACCGAATAATTAATTAAAACTAATGCTCAATGTGAAAGAAAGTCATTTGACGGACATGTCAAACTTCATGGCTACTTGATGAAATTAACATACGTAGCAATATCGCGTGATAATGATAAAGCTTATAGTTTTTTGCATTTTGTGATGTAACCATTGTAGTCAGAAATAGGGTATGCTACATAAAATATGTTTAGAATTTTAAGGGGAATGCAAATCTCAAATAAAAAAATAGGGGACTCATTTGAAATAAGAAAGTAGGTCCCGTCCAGACTTTTTGAAACACCCTGTATAGATGTAAAGAAGTTTTTTAAAAAATTTACTTGAAACAGTTAAACTTTTATACTAAACTTTTTTTTCCTAAACGTTAAATAAAAAAGTTAATGGGGGTTACATTTATAACCCTGTACATAGTACCGATGCTGCCAGCTAAACCAATTCTTGGGATAATGAAATTTTGAGATATTCTGCTCGTAATTTTTTGCAAATTTCATTTATAAAACCCTTAGTCTCATCACCCAGAGGACCAAAAGTTTCAACAGCAAAAGGAATGAAGTTAAGCGTTCTTCAAGCTCTTTATATTTTAGATGTTTTTTATTTTCGGCAAGACGAGCAGCCGCACCTACTAAATTAGAAGTTTTGTCCAGATAGGATTTTGCAAGTGTATGGCTGCAAGTAGCGTCCCAAAGTAATTGTTTTCCATATTTCCAGGGAATTAAGGTCATTCCATCTACACGTTTTCTATCGCTTCTACAAACTCCAAGAGGCTCTAACACGGAAGGATTTTTAGCTAAAATCAGAGCTCTCTTGATAATATCATTTATCTGACTGTGTCTAGAAGAACGCCCTGCGCTTTTTTTGTAGCTTAACCTATTTAGGCCATAAATATCAGCATTTTCGCCGCAAACGCAGGTGTGCTCTCCACACACAGACAGACCAAGTCTGAGAGCGATGGAAATATGGAATGTTTTGTTATCTAACAAATTTCCCAAGAACGAAGATGGAAGTGCGTTAATCCAAGCATTACTTTCAGGGGCCTAAAGAGCAAGTAGACGTGCCTTAACTTCATTTGTCTGGCATAATGTTTGTAATATATTTGTGACGAGCTTGGCAAATCAAAAAGACAAAATCTTTCGACTTTTTTGGTAATTCCTGTGGTTGATTTTGAAGCAAACAAATAACCGTCTTACAAAAAAATTGCTGAAATCATTATCTACTGTCGCAAGAATATAGAAAATACGTCATTGATTGAACCTAAAAAGGCAGAAATAAACAGGGTTGATGTATATCTTATACTGAGACCTCCAAATTTTACTGGAAGAGTGCTTTGTAACCAATAATTTAATTTAATATCACATATAATATACAAAGTTTTTTTTTAATTGAAAAACACAATCTCTTCGAATACGTCAAAAAATATTTATTTTTATATCTTAAACAACATAACTTTTTTTCTTAAAATACGGCAAATTATAGTAAAAATGCTAATTATAATTTTTTTTTAATTAGCGCAAAAACATTACGCAATAAGACAATAATAATCTTTTTAATGAAATGCAAACGGAAATGGTTTATGTAGATATGTTCATTTCAGAACAAATTCACTAGTAGTACTTATAACACAAATAAATAAAGGAAACGCCACCATCACAATGAAAACCAAATAAACGCCAAACTTAAAAAAAGATCTCCAGAAAAAAACAAGCAGATGCCTCAAACCATATGGTTTGCCGTAGGTCTATACTACGTCTCTCAAGAGAGAACAACCTTAGGAATTAAAGAACACCAAAATTAATTTTGCTTGCCCTTAATAACTTAACTTAACCTAACTTTAATTTTTTTTTCGTTATAAATTAACATTTAGTTTCTAGCTTTTTCCGGGTAGGGTGGTTGTCGGAGCCGTATCAACTTATTTTAATCCTCAGAGGTCAAAAAAAGACTTACCTCGCCATTTATAGTGTTGTGAAAGTGTAGTTTCGGAGTCTAAAATGATTCCTATAATCCTTTTTTTAGAATCACAGGTGGTGCGTTGGCCAAGCGGCAGTCGAGAGCACAGGCTCGTGAGAACAAAAGGGGCACTAACAGAAACCAATTATATCTGGATTTTGGGATTGCATTTTTCAGCATTTAAATGCGCATTGAAATAGCTTCAGTTTTGAAGTCTGAGGCTGGACAAATCGGAGTCTCTACCAAATATAGAAAGACCCCTATTATTAACTGGATTTATCTCGAGTATAGGCAATGCAGAATGGGTCGCTCTACCTCTTGTTAGGCTTTGATACGGGGTGAGGCCGGGCTGACGATTTCCGAGCTGAAAAGTCATCTGGGGGAGAAGAGACCCCGGTCTAGCAAGCAGCAAATTAACATTAAATTTTACACCAACCCAAAGTCCACAAATTTTTTGCAACGAAATATGTAATAAATATAAAAATACATCACAAAAATAATAAAATACAGTTTAAATGTGGCTTTCCAAGAGCAGCACTCTGATTGCGCAGTCTTTGCTTAAAAGAAAAAGATTTAGCTTAAAAACATTACAGAGTTTATAAATAAGAGAACGCGCATAGATTTTATTTTATTTATTATAAATAAAAAATTGACTAAGCGAATGTAAAATAGCAAATCAAGGACATTTCGGATCGTGGTTGCAGTATATTTAGATCTTTGTAAAGCTATCAACTGATTTACCTGCACTTTGCCCTAAATAAGAACCGAAATTTTATTGTATCTTTGAATTGGAAATAGTTTTGTTATTTTTAAATATTTATGCTTATGCCACTTAAATAATACTATTTTGCCTTGCAAAAATGTCTGGTTTATTATTTTTAACTTTGTACATTTTTTTTTCGAATTGAGTTTTCTTTATTACTGAATAAACTAATTTAATTTAAAAAAAAAATAAAGCAACATAGTTAGCCAGCATAAAACTTGGACTAATTAAAAAATGTATGATTTCATTTTAAACCTTTTTTTTCCTAAAAAAATGTCTGTTACAATTGTTTCAACAAAAAAAACTTAAATAAAACTAGCTTTAAAAAAATCAAACCATTCGCAAAAAAATACTGATTACAAATTCTTAATGTTGACAGGCTAGTAAGAATAAGTAAATACTTGGGTTAATTGGTAAATAATAAAGCATTTTTTTAACGACCTATTTTATTTTCTAGGATAATGCACATGCTTCTTAACATCAAATAAGAATTACCGTGTATTTCTGCTCCGTCTACCGCTGTAAGCCAGTGACATAATTTCCGACAAGTATTATTAACTCACTTATGTAATAAAATAATATGACATATATTTTTAATTTTATTTTATTTTTGTAATGAAGTTTTAATATTTATTAGTTAATATTTATTATTGTGTCAAATTAGTAGGCTTAAGAGAGAGTCTTGGGCCCCCTGTGTTCCTTGGCTACGCCACTGACAAAAACGATATATGTCAAAATGAGTTACATGGTTTAAGCGTTTTACTTAGCCTTTCATTATAGCCTTTGAAAAGTTAAAATGCGTTTTGAAAGCTTCAAAGCTTTTTGGGAATACAGACGTTGAAGGCCAAGAAAGACCGTAGTTTTAACTCCCCGGGATCAAAAAGAAACTGAACCGAACATTTGGTAGTGCAGGTATCAGTATTTTTAACGTTTTCTTTCTTTTTTACACGTGGACGCTTGATCTTGGGGAGATTAAAAATTCATATTACATAGAATAATTTAGTGCCCTGGTAGAGACATGCACATCTAGGTTTTCAGGAATGTATTAGTCCGAGAGCTGGTGAACAATTTTTAGTAGATTCTTGAGGCACTTTGAAAATTTGTGTAATTGTTCTAACACAAAAGTCGGGGTCCGTCTGAAGGATAGCGACCCCCCTACCACCACCTGAATTTTTTTTAAATTCTAGGCTTGGTAGGAGGCCTCTACCCTTCAGCCAGACCTTAACTTTTATGTCCTTCAAGGACTATAACACAAATTTTCAAAGTGCCTTAAGAACCTATTTAAAATTATTCATCAGCTCTTCTACTATATTACTATGTGTTGGGATACATAGTAATACATTTCTGAAAACCTAGATGTTCATGTCCAAGAGATTTTTTCTAAAAATAGTCTTGGTCTTGGGAGGGTTTTAGAGGCTGTAACTAAGACCGCATCTGATAAGGGCAGCAGTATCTTAACGGTGTGGACATCGCCAACAAACTACCTGTGCAGATTTGACCCTGAAATACTCTTAACCCTGACCTGATAGGTTCAAACTGACCCTCGACTCGGATTCAGTGACCCCAAAAACATTAAAATTCAGACCATCAATCTCTTTTTTGTGGGGCTGTGTAATTTTGCAGATTTGACCTTAAAATACCTCTTTACCATGACCCCATGGAGTCAAACTGACCATGGATTCGTATTCAACGTCCTCAAAAACATAAGTAAACATTCTTTAAATTTGGTTGCGATTAATTTTGCAGGTTTGACCTTGAAATGCCCTTGATCCTGACCTGATGGGATCAAACGGATTCGGATTCAGCGACCCCAAAAGCATAAAGGTATCATGGTCAAGTCTTTCGGAAAATTAACTATTTTTATTTTGTGGGGGCTATGTAACTAAACAGTTGACGTCACTATAGCCAGATCCGCATCAATTACTAGATGTTTAAAGGTAGGTTGATACCTATGGTCTGATGATATAGCACCTTATCAAATTTTAATTAAAACGTGGAAAAGAGAAATTAGCTGTAGTCAGTGGCGTATATTGACTACAAAAACGGGGGCCCAACTGTTTAATTTTAAAATTTAATAAAATAAAACAGATATAGCAAATTAAATAATTTCCAAAATTTGTTTTACAAAGTGCCCTCCTCCGTTAAACATACCCCACTAGCATTAGTTTATTTGCAACTTTATAAAGAACCGACGTAAAAAATACCAATAAAAAACTAATTACCCCAACACATATAAATGAAGCACTATTTTCATGACTTTAAGAATGTATGTGGTATTATGGTAAAATTTAAAAATGTATTTGGCAACGTTGTAAAAACGGTCAACACACACAAAACTTTGTCTGTACAACACAACCTTTTATAAAACGAGAGCCGGCTTTTCAACGAGATGGAGTCGTTCTGCCGTGAACTACCTAAAATTGTGAGTAAATTCAAATTGTTATCTAGTTCAGATTTAATTGAATCAACAAACCCTCGCCGTTCATACTTTACAATTTTATTCTGTAATATTTGCACAGGCAAGAGGGCTATTTATTTACAAAGGCCATCGCACGTGTCTCTGCACTTAACCTTTGTAATTAAATCTTTGCTTTTATAACGGCGTTTGCGGTTTTCTCATTTATTTAAATAATTTGATGTGATTTTGCATAAATAGGTACCGAAAGATAAAAAAGAACGTATGTATGTGATGTTGTGTTAGTTACCCAAAGATAAGATTACGGCTATTTAAGTCCATGTGTATAGTTTTTTTTTTTTAGCTTTTATTAACCTAAAATTAATTATATTTTTTTTGCATACCATTTTTAAAACCATACAGTATTTACTATAAATATGGGCCTCGAGGGATCAAGTATGGCGCATGCATTTTACCCATATCTCGTCCCGAACCTCAATCTGACCGCTTTTAAACCCCCCATCTAGGCCCAAAAATATGTTTAATTACCTTTTTAATACTTTTTTAAAATATGTAACGATTTCTCCTTTTATTTTTATTATTATAAAAGAGTAGGTACATAAATTTTGACGAAAAATAAAAAGCAATTATAAATTAAGTACAACAAAAACAAAATAAGCAAACAAAACCCAAGGGTGGTAAACCACAGCCCGGTTAATTTAAGCGGGCTGTGGGTAAACTTAGCAAGGAGTGCTGGATCCCATTTAAGCCCATATAGGTACGACGATTTAAATGTCAATTTGATATTTGTGACGTAATTCTTTTGCCCTATTGTTTTGTTTACAAGTAGTATAACGTCCTAATTTTATCAAGTGGTATACAATACGGATCTAATACTAAGTGTAAATCCAAATTAGTTTTTAAAAGTTGAATATTTAACAAAAATTAATAAAATAAATCTACCTTCTGGGCAATCCTTGTTAATTTAACCTCCATTAAACAAAACCTACTTTTTTTAATCTTTGGACAGTCTACGAAGCCTGAGGCCTAAGTACTAACGTACCGTGGGTGGCATAAGTGTTGTGAGAGGGAGTTTGCTCACACGGGACTTAAATATTTGGAGACTGGAAGGAGAGGGAAAACCTCTGCAGGCAGCCAGTTTCATAGTCTGAACACTCTAGGGATGAAGGAACGAAGAATGCGGGAAGTTCGGGCCGCTCCAGTTGAACTGTAAAAGGATGCTGGAGCTACCAGGAGAGGAATTATACTGGCCAACTTCTCTGTGCAGAAGCTGTGAAAACACCTATAAAAGAGTGACAGATCCCCCACAGCTCGGCGATGGGCAAGAGGAAAAAGCTGGGATGGTTTATAAAACAAACAGCTCTTCTTTGACAGATATAAAAACAATATTTTAAAGAGGGTTTGGTTTGGGATACATACGGAGTATACAAATTGGAAAAAGAGAAATACTTTCTGGCTCGAAAGAGGAATTCAAGCTTTTTTGAAGCTGCTGAGGCTATGGATGTAATGTGTTTGTGCCAGTTAAGGTTATTTTTAAAAGTAACGCTGACAAGATTAAACTCTCTGTTCTGCAGAACTTGTCTGCTTATACGTAACGGATGATCATAGGCAGACTTTTTTCGCGACAGCGAACATAACTGTGTTTTGGAGGACAAGATTTTTGGCACCCCAATCCAAAATAAGTTTAAGGTCTTGTGAGAGAGACATCCGCATAGACCTAGGCTTATTGACTGGCTTGTGAAATTGAATATTAGAATGGAGGATACTATCGTCAGCAAAACTATGAATAGGAATGATTGTGGAAGAGAGAAGATCTTTTATGTGTAAAGGAAACAGATTGGGTGCCAGTACTGAGCCCTGGGGCTCTTATAAGAATAATAAATAAAACTAACCCAAACATTTTCTGGCACCGGTTCGTGTGAATGTTGTTGATTCGAAGGACTTAACACTATATTAAAAGAACCTCTGGAAGTTTTTAAATAAGCACTACAGTTATTTTTAATACACCTGCTCTTTGTTTCTTACAAAGACAATTGTCGATTGTCCTTTTTATATTTAAATTGATTAAATACCACAAAGAAAAAATAAAATTCCCGATAACTATAAATATCTCTAAATTCAGCAAAACTACTCATCTTAATTTTTCCTTGGATTGACCGTATCATTTAGTAAGATATCATAATAAAACTAAATTTCTTTATTATTATCTGCATAAATATTAACCACGATACACTGTGACTAAAACCCACAATCAAATTAGTCTTAATTCCAAGGTTGTATTGCACATCTGGCTGAGTTGGGCATTTTTCAAAGGGCATTAAAATTGTACTACCCTTCTAAACGCGATTAAATTAGTAAAAAGAATTGTTAATAATGTATAGATAAACCATCTTTATCATTACATTCTGGTTATCTCAGACTGCTTTTATAACATTTTAAATTAAGCCTCGGGCCACGGCACAAAGTCAATGACGTCATATTATTTAAATGCTAACGTTTTAAAGGGATATGTATTCTTGATATACATCGTGTAAAGTTTTATAAAAATCACTGCATTTTAGCTTATTAGTACCAATCTACAAGCAGCTGTTTACAACTGTACTTATTTTTTTTTTGGAAATCACCATCTAACTTCATTTTTTTACTACAGTTCACGTACTTCGCAATACCCGCATTTTATATGCACAAACCCATTCTAAAAACAGAATGGGTTTGTGCATACAAAATGCACACATTATATCTTTCTATCTATCTATCTATCTATCCATCTTTTCATCTGTCCATCTATCCTATCCATCTATCCATCCACCCTTCTATTCCTCTATCTTTCTATCCATCTATTAGTCTATCCATCTATCTATCTATCTACGTATCTATTAATTTTTAACTTTCCGCAAGATCTCCTGCAATAACAAACCCAACAAAAAAAGAATTAGCGAAATCCATCTAACCGTTCACTGGCGATGCCTTGACCAAGGGAAATATGAATTATTTTTTCATATGACACTTTCCGTGAAGTTAAAAAATGTATCCTTGGAATATATATCTAGGAAATTATAATTTTTTAAATAGTTTGAAGGAAATATTTGAAGACTTTATTTTTGCCTTTCTTATAGAGGACGCTACAATAAAAATACTGCCCCGATTGCATGGTGGTTTAGTTTTCTTTAATTTTCTAATTTTGCACACAGCTTCTCTAATGTTTTCTTTTATAAGAACCTTTTCCTGATAATAACAAACACAACAAAAAAAAATTGGGTAATCCGTTCAGCCATTCACGCGTGATGCCGTGACCCAGGGATGTATATTATGGGGTAGAATAAAAAAATAGAAATTGACATTATATTAAAAAATTATCGATTTTTTTTTAATTAATTATTTAATTATAGTCCTGACCATAATTTTTAGACATATCATTTGTGATATTTTTGTTTACATAATATTTTTGATAAACATAGTTTTCATCCACTTGGCAGATGGGTAAAGGTCGTCTTTAATTTGAATTTAACGTTAATTCGAACGAAGCCCCAACAAATGCCTATATTCCGCTAAATGCTAAAATTTGAAAGAAAAAATCTGCTAGCGCTAGTTGCTGACTTTTTGAGGTATCACCTTAAAATAATGAGAAATACTGACAATAAACACTATAACTTTTGTTATAAATTAAACAAAGCCACCAAACTTCTTATAGGATAATTTTTAACGCCCTATGATACAAAAATACATTATAAGTCCGTTACTTCGGGTAATCTACTAAAGTAACTTATCTACGAAAGATCTTTGATCAAACTGAAGCAGGTCTGCTTTAAGTCAAGAAACTAACTTCATAATGTAGTACGATATAAAGCAGAAAAATATAGGATTCATTGATAGCTATATGAAATGGCTTTTTATATAGTCAGAACAATGAATCTTAGGACGTTAAACTATCAGGTTTATTATAAAAGCTGCCTATTGTTTGGAATTTAATATCAGTCCTCTTTTGTTTTGTACCATTGAGTGCTTGATTAAAAGCTATACCGGAAAATATTTTAAAATCGATCGAATCATATAATGTAGAAAATAGTACAGTGCATGCCATATCCTATCCCGATAAATACATTTTTTGGCGATCGTTTATTATTTGTAAGTATTGTTAACGTATAAAAAATAATTCATTAATAGCTCTTATTCATACATGATTTTTTAGTAATAAGCGATAGCATATTGAATAAATTAAAAAAAGAAAGATAAAAGAAACTACAACGTCAATGTTCTTTTACTATTTCATAGGTTCAATTGACCTAAACTAAAAAATGCGAAGCGCTTTCATTTAAAGAAGTGTTTTTTTTGTAATGGGGGTGAATTTGTAAAATTTTTAGTTTTTTAATTTTAACTTAATTTTTATCCACTTCCTATATATAGACGTTCAAAGAAAAGTTATTCAGAATTAAATTTTCTATCGAAATGTTACCTTCTTAAAGCAAAAAGTTTTTTTTTAATTAATTCCAAAAATGAAGCAAAAAAAAAGATTTTTTTTTATTTTTTAAATTTTGCGTCATTACCTTTTTCCACGTGAATTAGTTATAGGTGTTGCTTCATAGAAAAAAAAAGCCGTTATTGGCACCGTAACGACATCTGACGGCTGCATTAAATCATGCTTCAAAGCCATGGGAGAGGTGTAAGATGACTTATAATATTTATTTATTTTTCCTAAATTATATATATAAACCTGTTCAGCACTTTAAAAGTGAAATACAATATTAATAGTGAATAAACAATTTTAAGGCTTAAAAAGTAAGTATAGAAAGTGTGTTTTCAATAAAAAAAAAACTTCTTGGACTTTTTTAGAACTCGGACCCTATTATTGGGGAATAAGGTTATCCGGTGTAATCAATGCAAATGACAGTTAGATGACATTACAAATGTCAGTATAAAAAAATATATATTAAAAAATGTAGCATATTAAACAGGTTTTTAAAAAATAATAATTTATTTTTAAGAGACTATTTACGCTACACTCGACAGGTCGCCTTCATAGGTCGGGGGAAAGGACGCGGAGACGGTGGGCGGCGTCTTGCTTTTTCCCACTACCACAATTTTCCTATAGCCGCATTAAAAATATTATATTTTATTTAGCTTCTTCCACAAAATAAAACCCGCTTCTTCCAAATCCGATGTATCGATGCGATGCTGTTTTCGATTGCATAGTACGGCGCGACGGGTGGATAAAGAGTATATGAATATTTGTTTTTGTAAACATGTAATGTAATTAATAATTATTATACCATTGGTTAAATATTTGGATGGCGTAAAAAACACAATTATTTGGAAGAAATTTTCTAAACAAAAAATATTGGCTAATTTATTCATTTTGCTTCTGTTACGCTACATTTTCCGATATTGATCTAAAACTTTAAATTTTAAAATTTCATAAATTTTTTTATGTGACTAACCCAAATGTATATTATAATAAAAAAAATATGTAAAGGGTGTTCTTTGTTAAATATTCGATATTTTACAGGATGACTTTTGATTATTTTTAATAAAAAAGATATTTTATTGTTAAAGATTTATTTAATCTTTTTAGCAATCCAATGATTTTAAATTCCGCGTTGCAAAACTACGGAAGTAGTGCGGTAATGTAATTATCATATACTGATATTTAAAAGTTCTACTTGTAACAATATAGTAGAGTTATTTATTATTCTTTTTGGTTACATAATTTAGAAGTAGCTTAAAATGTAAAAAATACCCCTTTAAAAGTTTGGAATATCAAATTTATAAAAAATATTATATTATGTTATTTTTCATATATTTCATTTATGTTTTTAAGTAATGTTTTCTAATAAAATATGTGTTATTAAACCAATATAACTAAATTATTGACAAATATTTTAATAATTTCAGTAAATAATTTTTCGGTGTCTCCTTAAATAACTAAATTATATGCGCTTTTTTCCATGTTTTGAAGTTTTCTTCAAAGATATCAAGGATTTGATCGGGGAAGGAAACAATATTGAAAGAAAATTAAAAAGCCTTTATTAAACAAACATTTATTTGCAGAAATGAAAGCTTAATGACATACATAACAAACAAAAAAAAAACTTAAATTGTGAAAATTGCATCATTACTAGAGTGGTATATATTTATTACTAAGAACTGAACAAGTATTTCTGAAATTTTTATTATTTATCTAAAATGCAGTAATTATACTTCGTATATGTATGTAAAAACTACTAGATATGATTAGATGAATATATTATCCTTATTATTATTATAAAAAGTAAGACAAAAATGATTCTTTATTTTGTTTCTATACTTTATACACATTTAACTATTAAAAATGTATACAAACAGTTTATTTAGTCCTAGAAATATACCAAGGCAACTTACCTATCTATTTTTTTGTATTTAACTGGATGAAACAAAAAAGTTTCAGAAAATTTAAAGTCTTAATTTAATGGGTACCAGTTTTTATTAAAATATTCCTAATTTTATTAGTTACTGTCAACTTTTCAAAAAACATATTGGTCTTGCTTTATTTTCTCAATTTAAGGTAAAATATAATGCTGTTCTTTTTTAAATAAAGTTGATTTTAAAATACAAAGTACATTAAGGTTAAAAATGTTGAAGTAAGAATACATGTGGGTGTAGGGGTGTAGTAACTAAAAAAAGTAACATTGTTTGTTTATTTGACTTTGTGTATTTCCAGTATAATACAAGAAATAAAAAAAAAGATTTGACTAAATTTTTAATAAAACAATACATAAAAATATCATATCTAATAACTAGATGATAGGAAGAAAATGGATTATAAATACCCATACCAAGGGAAGGATATTCGTATTTCTACCATCATAAGAAAAGAGTTACATACAGTGTGGTACATTCAATTTGCAACAAATGGGAAACTTTTAAATTTGAAATTGTAGAAAATTTAATTGTTTAAAAAAGTTGTTGCCTGATATTAAACTATATTTGCAGTGGTTAGTTTTATTAAAAGTTAGGATATACAGAGTAAATAAAAGAACTTAAAAACTGCTTGAAGGCAAAATTATTTTTTTTAAAGCAAACTGTTAAATCCACCATCTTGAAAACAGTTTTAAATTTAAGTAGTAGTTTGAATTTTTTACTTCTTCTGAAAAAAAATACTTCTGAAACAAATAAAATAATTTTTACTTTATATAATAAAGCTTTAAACATAACGTTTATGCCCTTGTTTTATTTTTCAACACAATGGCGTTTTTAGAAAAGTTAACTTAAAATCTAAAATTTGTGTTTAATTTTTAAAAACTTTTTAACTTCTTAAAGGAAGCATGTATACGTAAAATAAATTGGATGTTAAAATACATTTTATTGACTCTCAGCGATAAAACGATAACTGCAGAAAATTTATAGCATCCTCTTTTTAAAAAGTTGAATACCTAATCATGTTTAGGATTAAATGTGCTATAGAAAACCAAAAAATTGTCAGGCTCTAATTTAAAAACTCTATTAGTTAAATATATATATATATATATATATATATATATATATATATATATATATATATATATATATATATATATATATATATATATATATATATATATATATATATATATATATATATATATATAATATATATAAATTATTATTATTTCTTAGATTCCTTATCCTTTTTTTGAACATCTGTTATGTAACTGGGATCTCTTATTTTCATACCCCGCGTGTGTCTCGGATCAATTATTTCAGGCAACAAACAATTAAAATAAAATTTTTGTAACTTAGGTAGCATACATGTTTCAAAAAAAAAAGTATCAATCGGAATTTCTAAGTAAATAATTTCTTTTAAAGTCCATACTGAGAAATAACACATCTTTTTTGCCGATAGGTTTAACTGGCCCTGAATTTGGTAATAATAATTATGTTTTTTTTTTAGTTTGTATGTGTCCCCATCTATTTCTAAATAATCTATATATTTTTTTAAAATAGCTTCTTTAATATCACTATTTCTTGCGCTGAAAGGACATTTAATTTCCACTAGGAATCCTGAATTTGTCTCTATCCCATCTGGAGACGCACCAAGGAATGGCCAGTTTTTATTAATTATAAGACCACAGTCAGTAATGTGAAAACCAAAATTTGATTCCAACAAACGTTTTGCTCTATCCTCATTATTTTTTCCCCAAGCCGTGGCTCTAGAAAAAAACTCTTTATATAAAATTTGTGTTACTGTTGAACAGCAACTGGTAGCGGGGCGCATTTTACATATTTTTCCAAAATAAGAGGCCGTTAATAGCTTTTTCCTATGTTGTTTCCACTCAACAGAATCGGATTGAAGGCGAGTTTTTTCTTCTATCTCTTTATATTCTTCTTCGGACTTGTCTAATTTCTTTATGAATTCTGCCCTTAGTTCGTTAAATATTTCCAATTCCAGATCTGGTTTTTCACAATTTGCTCCATAGCTGATATCTGGTCCGCTTGGCTTAGAAGCAAATGTAAGTTTGCGTTTACAAGACATGTTTTTTGGTCTTATATAGTTTTTTTTCTCCTCTAATTTTTTTATAGTTTTTCCTGGGCTGTGGCCACATAAATGTTTATAAATACTATACAGAGGTTTTTTTGTATTTTTTGAAACAACTGCTGAAAAACAACGTCCCTGATAGCACCTTCTCATGGTATAATTGATCCTTTTACCACCGACCTTCTGGGCAATTTGAGCATTAAACTGCTCAACCATGTTAGTTGTTACATTTTCTAACAGACTTCTGGAATGTCCTGCCAAGTATCTAACGGCATCCATTATTTTTTCTTCTAAGTTAAACAACCGAAAATCCTTCATATGATTATCTTTATCGGGTTCTCTTTTTTCACAAAAATATTTTAGTTTATGACAGTCTTTATGCTCCCCAAAAATATGACTAACGCTATTAATAACATCTTTTTTTAAATTCTGAATTTTTTCTTCTTCAGATATATCTTGCTGTTTTTGTCTATATTGAATTGCTTTCATTACAGCAGTTCTGCATCGCAAGATATTTTTTATAATAATATTTTTAACAGCTCCAGGAACTCCTCTTGATTTTGAAAGTTCCCTTAATTTGGTGCAATAGTTTCTTAATAAGTGATTTATACACTCTATTTTTTGAACCGTACAATGCTCATAGGGCCTACTATCAAGAATTTTTTTATAGCAGCTACTATCTCCGTCTGCTATCATTTTATTGTATATAAGGTTATACATATTAAGGCTTGAGGAAAATCCTTCAGCAATTATGCTAGCTTCCATGGCAGTTGATGACGAATTCCAGTTTTTGTAACAGGTATGTTTGGAGGCTGGCGTCCCTTTGTTCTCTGCTCGTTGACAAACGCAACAATATTTATTTTTTACACCTAAATATAATATTTTTCCCGATTTGGCTCCCATAATTGCAGCAACCCCAGAAAGAGAATTATAATTTCCTCCACCACGGTAGGACCGTTTCGCCCAACTACCATCACATACGACTGTAATCATTGGTGTGCCATTAATATCAACACTGCCACTTTCTAAAGCCATTTTTGCCTCTTCTTCAGCTGCTTCTTTCATAGATCTCCAGGCAATTTCTTCCCAGGCATCGCATATCTTAGTATGAGCATTTTTATAAGACGTAAAACTCAAAGGAGGAATGTCCATAGCTCCTGTAATGTTTTTTAATTGGGTATAACCCCCTCCAGCATTTATGACAGCAGTGACTGCAGAAGTGTTTATGTCAACTTTATTTGGATTTTCTGGGCAAGTAGAAATAGTTTTGGTAAAGTGACACATATCGCATGTAAATGTTAATTTAGACTGAAAACCAAGTCTAACCTCATTTGTAATCCTCATATTAGCCAAACTACATCCAAATAGATGGGAATGAGTGGAAAGATTCTTTAGAGCATCGAAAAATTGTTGAATGTAGACAATCCGGGCTCCCTCAAGTGATATTTCACTGAAAAAAAAAATAAACAGAAATAGTTAAAAATATAATTTAAATTTAACCTAACTATAGCTAGTAAAATGTATTTGTTTCAATGACATAAAAAGTAACATTTTAGGGAAAAAAATCCTCCCCTAGAAAATATTAAATATGGGATTGTATTCAGAGATTATGACAAATACCACCTCTTTAAAAAAATATTAATTTAAATTACCAAAAAATTGTAGGAAAACATTAGTACCTTTTTTTTTTCTGTGGTAGTTTAGGTAATTCGTTTTCTGCACTTGAGAATCTTGTACTATTTTCAGAGCTAAAAATTAAAAAAAAAATAAAATACCAAGTATTTTCATCACAAATTTAAGGTAAAGCACATAATTTTTAATGAAAAACAGTATTGTAGTTCTTACCAATCTCCCTCATCTACCAGAAGAGATATATCAGGTGTATCACCTTCTTGTAGTTTCGTTTCTGATACATTTGCCATTACTATTTTTTCAGGGCTAAAAATAAAATTGTATAAAAATAACTATTTTACTAGCATTGATAAAATATATAATAAATAGAAACACTGTTTATCGTTCTTACCAATCTTCATTATTTTCCGAAAAAGGTGTATCAGATGCGGATAGCATACTTCCTGATTCTAATGATTGTTGAGAGCTTTCCTGTACTCTGATATTTCTAAAATACAAAGTAATAACATTACTATAAGTAATTTTTATAATAGCAGAACATATACAAAAATATAGTGCTTTCGGTTTACCGACCATAGTTAGTGATACGGGCCATGAAGAAAACATATGTCCCATTTTACATAATAATATGTAAGATCTATAAAATTGTTTTAGCTTGTAAAAATCACTTTGCTATAATACATTTTTTCCTATATTATAGACAAACATGTATTTTACGGTAATTGCCTCGAAAGTTGCCTCCAATCCGATTTTGACCAAATTTGGTATACGAGGGTTTTTTTGAGGCGCTGATCACGAATCTTCGGCAACGTTACGTTTTGGAGATATTCATCATCAAAGTTTAAAATCAAACTAACCTTATTTTGACTATTTCTCCTTCTTTTTGCACAGAATTTTTGATTAATACACTAAATTGGCATAAAATATTTTATAAACACCTTTTTAAAACTTGTTTTAATATTTACTTTACACCTTTTCTTTCATTTAATTGCTAACCTCCACTTTCAAACGACGCTTACGCCGCAACTTACGACCTTTAACACTAAAACTTCACAATTTAATGAAAAAAAGTGAAATTAAATAAAAAAAAAGCAATTTTTTTTAAGGTGTTTATGAAATATTGTGTATTAATTTAGTGTAAAAATGATAAATTGTGTGCAAAAACAAGAGGGAATATAGTGAAAATAAGGTTTGTTTGATTTTCAACTTTGATGATGAATATCTCGAAAACGAAACGTTACCGAAAAAAATTTTCTTTATATTCGTTATCAGCGCCCAAAAAAAAATCCATATACCAAATTTAGTTAAAATCGGAGTAAAGGCAACTTTCGAGACAATTACCTATTTTACTTATATACGTCTACTTACTCCTGGTTTTCTGAGACCTTTAAAATGCTTTTAGTGGTGCAGGGTAGTCCAACACGACGAGCTCTAAAAAATTATTTTAGTTATTTAAAGAAGAAACCTATTTTATAAAAAAACTTACTCATTGTATTTTAAAATATTTCTCTGCTTTTTTCGTCGTTTGCTTAAGAATAATCTGGCCTTGGATTCCTTTTTTTTTTCGGGTTCCATACTTATAATCCAAACTACAAATTTAATTAAATTTCGATATAAATTTAAACTACATATATTTTTTTTATGTTTCAAAAAAAAAAAACGTTTAACATTTTGTATTATGTATGATTAGTCGTTTGAAAACGCCAGTCAATTTTTAAAAAACGTCAAAATTTAAACAATTTAGGTGTTTAATTGTTATGAACCAATATTTCTCGAAAATAGAGCGCTTTGGCTCTGCTTTCAGTCCAGTAAATAAAGGGACAAACCTGAAAATAAATCTGTACAGTTTTTCCTTGTGGCGCACTTATTAGGTCTTTGGGGATGCTTTCGAGCGAAAAAAAAATTATCAACATTAACAGGTGGAAAAGGGCTGAAAATGGCCCCTCAAGGCCCGAAAATGGGTTTCCCGCTAATATCTGCCAAAATATGCGAATTGGAGAATTTTTGTTTAGACAAAAAATGATTTTGCCTTGTAAGCGGGCGGACGAATTGTTTCATTACTCGGGCAATAATGTACATTTTTTACTTATTCGAAGTTCATCGGAATGGGAAAACCCGTACCTATCATTGCATATTACTTTGGGTCCATTCTGATTTTTTAGAATATTAAAAAAAGCTGTCAAAAGTTTTTTTTCATAACAAATTAATTTATTGATATTTTTGGAAAAAATGGTTTGTTATTAACATTTCTTTATTATAATGAGACCTTAGCATGATCCCAGAAAATTTCCTTTACCATCTTTCTTGCGTTTTGATAAAAAAATTGTTTTGCTCATCTACATTTTTTAACCGTTTCCGGAGGTCTACAAAATATGTCCAGTGTAGAATGTTATGGATTTTTGGACGGCCGTTTGTGCCAAAAATATTGGTGTTGCAAAAAAAAATGGTGAGGATTATTTTTGTAGATTTCAAGGTGATGTTTATTTTTTGTCTGAACAAAAATTCTTTTACTCTCATATTTTGGCAGATATTCGCGGAAAACTCATTTTTGGGACTTAGGGGGTCCATTTTCAGCGGGTTCCCACGTAGGAATCGTGATAAACTTTTTCTCGCTCGAAAGCATCCGCAAAGACCTAAAAATTGCGCCACAAGTGAAAACTGTACAGATTTATTTACAGCTTTGGGTACTTTCAGGTCTTCAGTTACTGGACTATTTGCATTTAATTGTCATTGCGACTTATTTGGACTGAGTTCGAAAACGATTTAATTTACGGACTACTGACTCTGTAAAATAGCCATCCGAAAAAAATTAAGTATCCACCATGAAAAAATCTTTTTTTGCAAAAAGAAATCTCAAAACTGTCCCATTTTGTTAAAAGATATGCTGACATAAGAAAATAAAGGTCAAAATAGAAATACCGGACAAAATAGATATACCGGACAAATAAGAACCTCCTTTATTTTAGAATTGTTTTTTTTCTTTTTTTTCTGGGGACAATCCAAGTAGGCTTAAGTACCATCGTACCGTGAGTGTCTGAAATGAAGTAAGTTTTTTTGATATAAAACTTAATGACACTATAGGAATAAAGCAGTATAGAAGTGAAAGGTTCGGGGTTTCGCCAAATTCTGCAAAGGGAGCAATTATATGCGATTATTCTTCAGGGCAGAAGCCGAGAAAATTCCTATAAAATCGCGCAGACCTTAGTTTATCGGTGGGCAAGTGAAAGAATCTTTTTTGTGAAATGGGGGTAATTAATAGGGGGGCCGGCTCTTGTACGGATGGAAACAAGAATGGTAAATGGTGCCTAAGAAGATTTGGAATACATACAGAGTGTACAGATTAGAATCGGAAACAAAGTTTCTGGCTTAAAAGAGAAAGCCAATATATTTTAAAAAATATATTGGCGTGTGCCAACAAAATTAAATTATTCTTTATTCTGCAGAACATATGTGGGCGAAGAGAACTGGTAGGCTTTTTCCGCAAAAACGAACATGATTTTTTCTTTGTGGTATTAGGTACATCAAACAAGATTTTTGGTGCCTCAGCCCAAAATTAATTTAAAACTGGCTAAAGAAATTAAATATTTGGACGAATTCTATCTTTATTGTTGAAGAGGAATGAACGTTAATGTGAAGAAGTCATAATGTGCCGATACTTCGATTGGAGATACCCAAGCATTTATTTGGTGGATGATAGAAAACTGACAATCTGCTGTTACAGATATACGTGAATTAGAAAAAAAAAACAGATATCTAAGTGCAAAGTTAGGGTGAAAAACTATAAAAAGTAAATTTGTTTAAAAGAGTATTCTGCCAGACCGGATTAAAAACCTTAAAGATAAGTTTTAAATAACTATTGAAACTGTAAAAAATATGCACGTATACAGTGTGTCTACGTAAGTTTTGGTTATGGTAAGTTTTTCATATGCCGCCAGCATATGGAAAACTGATTTAATGTCAAATTTACGAAAAAAAGTTATTCTTTATAAAAAGTTCCGCATGTTTCAAAACGTTAAATGCAACCATCAGATGTCAAAATGAATCAGTCGTATACAAGGCCTGTCACAAATGTGTTTTTTGCTTTCGAGTAGCGTACCTTTACTTTTAACCTAATAAAAATAAAGAAAAGATGTTTAGAATTAACTTTTAAATATTCCACATTGTTTATTTACATAAAAAATATTTTTTTGACATTTTTTTTACGATAATGTTAAAAATTTAAATTTTCCCGTTAATTTATAACTAATGTAAATAAACAATGTTAAATATTTTAAAGTTTTTTTTAAACATCCTTTCTTTATACTATTTTTCGATATCCTAAAAAGTAAAGGTACAGGGTTTTCCCGTATAATTGCGCACCCCTTTAAAATCTTTATTTTTATAGATAGAAAAAAATAGTTTATATGAAAGTTGCAGGATTTTTCATCAAGATTTTCATGGTGTAAGACAGAAAAACAAATGATGATCGGAAAATTAACAAATCACTATCAACTTCGTTATTTTATATGGAACACCCTGTATATGATTGAAAATTCAAATTCTGCTAATCTTCCTCTTTTCATAATATATATATATATATATATATATATATATATATATATATATATATATATATATATATATATATATATATATATATATATATATATATATATATATATATATTATATTTCTGATAAAAGTTCAAGTTATTTGAATTTAAAATCTGTTCTTATAAGCCATAGTTAGCCATGGATACAACCCAAAATGACAAAAATTGACAGAAGTCAATTTTTGTTTGGTTTCCAAGACAAACCATGGCTAACGCGACTTAACTTTTCCAAACTTTGGGTTGTATCCATGGCTAACTATGGCTTATAAGAACAGATTTTAAATTCAAATAACTTGCAACTCGTTTATCCGAACATAGATAAGTTATATATATTTGAAAAGAGGAAGATTAGCAGAATTTGAATGTTCAATCATATACAGGGTGTTCCATTTAAAATAACGAAGTTGATAGTGATTTGTTAATTTTCCGATCATCATTTGTTTTTCTGTCTTACACCATGAAAATCTTCATGAAAAATCCTGCAACTTTCATATAAACTATTTTTTTCTATCTATAAAAATAAAGATTTTAAAGGGGTGCGCAATTATACGGGAAAACCCTGTTCTTTACTTTGGAGCAAAAAACACATTTTTTGACAAATCTCTAATGGTTGCATTTAAGGTTTTGGGCAATACAGAATAAGTTTTTTTCGTAAACTTAATAATAAAAAAGTTTCCCGTATGACGCCAGCTTACGTAGAAACACTGCATAAATGTTATCTTTTTATACTGACCTTATAATATTTTTATACATTTTAAATAATAAAATCCAATAGCTTACTTACCCGTAATAAACAATTTTATAAATTATATACTACTTATTACTAGAATAAAACAAGATTCACTTACATTAAAAAAAAACACAGCAACGCACACCAATTTTCCGGACAGAAGACAAAATAAATATTTTAACTCGTTATCTACTGCTGAATAAATCGAACTAATTTATTGCATCCAGTTCGTCGCTCATCGCCCAAACTGCACAAAAAAACATTAAATAAAGTGGGAGAATATGAATTTTATTTTTCTTGGAAAACCGACCCCTTTGTTCATTTATTGCCAACGTATTGTCGGCATGCCGACGAAAGAGGAAATTAAACCATTATACAAATATTATTACTTTACCATAACCAGTTTGGTTTTCTGTATGTTAAAAACTATTTATTAATTTTTTTAACAAAATATTTGTAAAAGGTGGATCGTCTGATTTAACGCGGAAAACGGACAAACAAATGTATTTATTAGAAATATAAAATTGTAGTATAGCTTAATTAATTTTATATAAATTTTAAACTTTCCTTAAATATACCACAAAAAGCTATTAAACATCGACACACTAATTGGCAGTTCTGTATATAGGGAAAATATAAAATTGCGAAATTATTTTAGTTGTAAAATTACTTGTAAAATGTATGTAAAAATTTAATTCTAGGATTAACGCTAACAAACCTGGTGCAAAGAATTAATATTTTTTTAGCCTCTTAACTAGAAGAATCTCACTGCTTAACAGGTTTTTTTACACTATTTTATAAAAACCATACAAAAATAAGATTATATAGGCCAAGTAAATGGTGTTACAAAACAGGCGTATAATAATAATATATAATATCTTTCAATACCTATTTTAGTATCCAATATTTAAATTGTCCTTAGAATTATCGGCAAGAAATTAGTAACATAAATAATGGCTTTATTACAAGACGATATATCACAAGTTGTTGATAGACATGAAGTTAATGCTAAAATATAAAATACAGTTAGCTGTTTTAACTCCGACCCTGTTCTATATAACTCCGCCCTGACACCAACTATGAGTGGCATATTGATGAATTTAAATTATTTTACAAAGCGCTGCAAAGGTTTCGAAGTTATCATAAAATTTGGCCAAAATTTTGTTAAATCCTTATAAATTTGGTATGGTTAGAAAGCTAAAACTTTAAGCTGTGTCGGTGCTGTAATGAATTTTTGATGTAAATCTTTATAACTGAGAAAACAATTTATAAACTTTAGCTATTTTAATGAACAAATATTTAAAAATTTGGGTCACTAAGGGCAAAATTTAAAAATCTATTACAGCACAGACCTAGCAAAAATAGAGGACTTTTAGATTTTTTTTACTTGGGGTCGATAGATTTAACCGTCTTCAAAATATCGCGAAAATGGATACGAAAATGGCCCGCCGAAATGGGTTCATTTTACAAGACAACATCCATGTTGAATTTGATTGGTTAGGAGAGTGGCGGGCTATTTAAATTACAATGATAATTTAACCTTAAATAGAAAACTAAGGGGTTTGTATTTTTCCGTGTTATTTAGCAGGTTTTGCTTAATTGTGTTTCTACTTTTAATTTTTACACACAACATTCTCAATATTAATTGAGTGAAAATACCCTATTCGACACCAACAAAAAATTCCGCAGGACAATTGACCAAACTGACAGTCAAAGTCATCCCCAGTGACCTTTGAGGGTGATTTTGGGGGGTTGAGGGAGTTTTCGGGTTTTGTGCCCATGGAGACTTTTGATCAGCGTCTTGAGAAATATCACTCTGCAAAGTTTGAAAACAATTGGCTGAAACCCATCCATAAATAAAATCCCCAATGACCTTTGAGGGTCTTTCTAAGTACTCTTAGTTAAGTTGCAATAAAAATTTAATGGTGAAAGCGAAAACAATTTAAGTTGCCCTTAATTTTAAAAGCTTCAATAAAGATCTACTTAAGATAATTTTGGTGCAACCGGCCATGATTAGTTTTTATTAAGTAAAAACCAGTGGTAAAAACCCAACAATTTCTGCTTGCTGCTCTACAAAGTATGTTTGATTGCATACCGTTGTATAGGCAATTGTTTAATAAAAATTGGTCAAAAATATATATTTTTTTTAAATAAATGACATTTATAATTGTATATTCTAAAATTTGTAACAAACAATGTATCTAAATTTTGGCAATTATTTAATTTAAATTAGAGTAATAATTTAAGAGGTATTTTTACTCTTTAAGATTGACTTTTAAAAACCGTATCGATAAGATGATAACTTCAGCTGAAACTTGACAGTTGCTATAATAATTTATTGTTTATGTTATGTTTTGGAAATAATCAATACTCTAATGATAGTTCCAAAAAATGTTATAAACTATCTTTTAAAATTTATTAAATGTAGTGAAAGTTTTGTATATTGTAAATATTGATTTGTTCGGACAACAATTTGAGTTGCCTAATATTTTCGTCATATCGGTTTTCTTTCTTCCGGTAATCAAGGTTATATAAGCCACAAATTTCTTGGTCATTTTAGAAACCCAGGATAAACTAATTTACTAAACTAAAATTAAAAAGTAAATCTGTGATCTTTTAGTTCAAGATAAGTCACCTATTGCAGGAAATCATTAAAATCTGTCTCTAAATTAACTAAATTTTGAAATTTTATAAAAAGTTTTTATTATTTAATAAAGTTATATTTCTCAAAACATTAAACAAATTCTCTAGAAGCCATTTTGGGCATATCTTATGACAGGTCTTTCTTTTATGACAGCACGCCTGGGTTTTTTCCTTCCTTTTTCTTAAGACTGCTTCCTTAAGCTTATCTTGAAAGCCTGGACGGTTTTGTTAAACATCCTTATTTTATAGGAAAGTAGCTGCTGACTGATCTTAGCATATTTTGGTTTTGGACTTTAGTGTCCTGCTGCTTGCCTGTATTGCATGAGCTGAGGCTGTCTCGAGGCAGTTATTTTTTTATTTTTTTTTTATTTGGATCAAGTTGATGTAAAAAATGTTATAAGACTGTTATTATAAGTAAAATATGTGTGTAAAAGTCCTTTAAACTATACATTTTTGGACAGTTTAAGATATCATTTAAAAATGGTTTAATCATAGATCTGACCAAATATTAAAATTTTGTTTAATTCCAAGTTTACCCAATTAAGTCAATCCCAATGTTATACAAGACCTTGGATAAAATCTATAATTTAATAGCTTATATAACTTGTACTGTTAACTTCAAATATTTACAGATTATAGAATATATCTCTTGACTAGAAATATTTTCATTAATAGCATTTACAAAGAGAGTCTTGATTACCCCTCTATTTTGTAGCTCGGATTGAGTTAGGTCATGGTATAAACTTTAACAACTAATAAGTTTGTTGAAGGTAACAGGAAATTCTACCTCTGACATTTTTATAGTTATAATTTGATGACTTCGAGGAGGTTCCGGACAGACTGAGGTTTTTTGCAAACCCGTTTTCTTATGATATTGAGGACGTACCTAGTAATTTACAATGAATGTGATCGACCTTCAATGTAATGATACTCTTAAAAAACTCTATGTGAGATCGATTACCCTGTTAAATTTTATGGTAGTTTTCCATTAAACTTTGAAGAATTTAAAAAGTATGCTCACAAATGAAACACAATTTCTGGCAGCACTTACTTATGCTAACACACATTATATTTTGGGATCAATTAATCGTATAACAAAAAAAAATCCTTTAACGTTGTAGTTCCTTTCTAACGTACGTAATTAATAGCCTAAGATTTTAGTATAGACAACTTAATACAATTTCGGCTTAAAGGTGATGAATATAAACTAACAGTATTATGCTATTATAGCTGCTAGTCTAAATCCCTTCGTGAAAAGGTTCAAATTGTAAAATGGTATTTCCAAAGAAAATCATATCGACAAATTCATGAATCTTTTCCCGAAGCATTTGAAAACAGACCCATACCATGTCTGAAAACAATTTTTAGAATTATCCAAAATTTTGAGACTCACGGGTCTGTGTCTCCCCAAAAACATAAAAAACAGGAACTCGTAAATGAAGAACGGGAATTAAAAGAGGCATTAATTTGTGTTACTGCTGAACAAGACCCCGCTGTAACCAGTAGACAACTTGCTAACGTAACAGATTCATCGCCTACTACAGTTAAAAGAGTCCTTTAAAAAAATGGTTTCCGATCCTACAAGGCCCGAAAAACACATGAAATTTTTCCCGAAGACCAATTTCGTTTGATTAGTGGACGTGGAACCATTTTGTGGCCCGCGAGATCACCAGACCTTGCTCCTAATGATTTCTTTTTGTGGGGTTATTTAAAAAATAAGGTTTATGGTCATGATATGGCTAATAATTTAAAAGAACTTAAAATAAGAAGCTTTTCAAACTATCAGCCCTAATATGCCAACAAACGTTAGACGGGGTTTTTACGGTCGTTTGCGATATTGTCTTGCGCAAGAAGGAGGTTTGTTTGAATATTTATTATAATTTCATTTTAAAGTATTTTTTATGTTTATAACTATTTATTTTTTCATTGCGTACTATTTTAATTTTAGAAATGAGTTTTGGGTTTAGAGAACTTACTTTTTATTTTGCTTTGGCAATTAATAAATTGATAAATAAAGCTGTTGGTGTTTAATTCCCTATTTATAAATAATGATATTAAGTATCAACTGTTTTCTTAACAGACTAGACCGCATAAATTTATTTTTCATAATTTTCAAGCGCGCCTTAAACCATACAACACACCCGTCCGAAAGCATATTACAAACTGAGATCTCGTTCGGTTAATCATGCTGTTTATCGATCGAAGTGGACAGTAGTAAATACATCAGTTCCCTGCCTATGTTTCTACTACACTGGACCTGTCTGTATATGTAGAACAAAACATTGAAAGTTTTTTTAAAGGCAACATATAAAGAAAATAACAAAGACGATCTAGAACAAAGTTTGCGCTCTTTAATTAAAGATGTTTATCAAATAATTACACCATTATTAGGTGTAAAAGATAAAGCCTATCGAAGCCCGAAATACTTGAATTATTAGCCAGCTCTTTTATATAAAAAATCCAATCTAATTATGTTTTTTTATTTCTTTCGTCCTTAACTGTAACATTCCAATGTTTTTGTGAAAGAGTTTAATTAGCCTTTATTTTTTGAACTTAATCCACTTAACTGCTTTTATTCGACGTAAAACCCTTATACGCTTTTTAATTGTTGGACATTTTTTTAGGAGTATTTCTAACTATCAATCGAGTAGGCTTGGAATACTGTTTTTACAAAATTCTCTAACAACTGCACGAGTTTTTTTAATATAACCTTTTGCTTTTTGATTTTTTTTGTTCTTTATTATTTATTATAATTTATTAGCAGTACCTTACATATGTAGATCCGCAATAAGCCATCGACTTAAGGTAGTTCACTCGTAAAAAGGTTTTTCTAAAGAAATTAATAACATTAAAAAGGGTTAATAAAAGTGTCCTCTATCTAATTGAAAAAAAAAACATTGCCGATATCTGTCATGTATGAAAACCATGCATTGATTTTGGAATATCTCAAAAACGGTTTTTACGATATTTTTTTAAAAACTAATGCAATATAAATCAGAGTATTAGAAAATAAAAAAATATATATTTTTTTATTGTTTTGTTAAAAAGATATTAATTTTTATAAGGTTACTTAGGTCTGTTATAAAGAAATAGTATACAATATATTTTTTTTACGTTATCGCCCTTATGAAAGGTGTATTTTTGGACTAGGTGGGTTCAAAAAGGGTAAAATATTTCTGAATAATAAACTGACCTCATGTGTATAGTCTCCTACAAAAACAGTATTTTTAAGCATTAAGAACCTCTAACTTTTGGTAAAGCGTATTCGATTCTATTTGGAACAGCGCTAAATTTGTGGTCCATTTAAAATACTGCATCAGGAATTTAACTAAAATAGAAAAAAATATAAAGATCCGTACTGGTACTACAAGGGAATCCTGGTCCATTCAACAATCAATTTTTGTTAGAGAAACATGGGCGAGTTCATCGCGGATGACATGGAAGAGACGAAGATAAAAGATGTTCATCCCAATCTCGATTTGACTTGTGGACGGGCTGGGCTTTACTTACTATAAGGCGATACTTTTGTCTACAACTGTCGCGAGTAAACTACCTTAAGACCATTAGCCTATTTTTTTATTTTATTTATATCATTTAACCAATAAAAGGATACTTTAATAAATTTCGGTAACCTTTCTTAAAGTCAGAACACTAACTTACTGGATTTTCCTTTAAGAAACTATTAACAGTTAACTTGACTTGAAAATTGGGGGTTGTTATACTCCCGGATGGCTTTGCTCAGGCATTCGCCAGCTCGCCCTCACCCCTTCAAAGCTTAGCAAGAGGCGGAGCAACCCTTCCGCATTGGTTACACCCCCGTTAAAACGGGTTAAGAGAGGGGCTAGACATATTTTTAGGAACTCCGATGTAGTCCGGCTCGAAACCGTATCGAAGCTCCCGACTATTTCAATATAGAAAGCTATTCAAATGCACATTCAGTTGTCGAGAAATGCAACAACAAAATCCAGATATAACCGGTTTCTTTCAGTTCCTTCCTTTGTCCTCACGAGCCTGTGCTCTATACCGCCATTAGGTCAACGTCACCACGTGTGTTTTCAAAGAGAAGTTTTATAGGAATCACTCTGGACTTCGAAACTACACTTTCACCACACTCTGAATGGCAGGGTGAGTTTTTCCTTGATCCCCGACGGGAAATACAGCAGATACGGTTCCTTCCACCGCCTACCCGGAAAAAACCTATGTAGTTTTTTTTATCGACCGCACCTCACTGGTCGGAGGTCAAGCAGAAACTGCTATTAACAGTTTGAACCCTACATATATATTTAGATATTTACTCTCGATTTATAAACTGGTCATTGGCGTTGGCACCCACATAGGCGTAGAAGTCGGCGCTGGCCTTTACTGCCTGTTTATAAACTTGAAATTTCTTTGGCGTTGCCATTTTGATGCCGCCCAAAGTTGTACAACAACTCAAGTATATGTTAACAACTCGGAGACGGCGATTGTAAATATTTATACTAAACGCCATAAGTTTAACTTGCTAACGAGAACTGCAACAGCAGTGGTAACAGAACTTCAAGTTTATAAATTGACGTTTATAGTGATTAATTTATAAATTCGGCGTCAGAATAATTATTTTATTATAACACTAAATTTTGCGTTTTCCGATGAATGTAATGGTTTCAATAACACTAAAATCTTGGACAGGTAATGACGAAGAACTTAAAGGTTTCTTAAAACATCTAAATTGCCTTCGACCTTGTATTAAATTCACAATGGAGAAGGAGCAAAATTCGGCCATACCTTTCCTCGACGATCTAGTCAAACGAAATAATGGACATATACAAACCTCGGTATACAGAAAGCCTACCCACACTGGACAATATTTACACCAGAATTCTAACCACTCTAACGAAACCAAACAGGGGGTTATACGTACTTTATATAATCGTGCAGTGACCTTATGTACCAGTTGGGAATCCCTGCAAGAGGAAATAGGTAACATAACTAGGGTACTTAAGCAGAACGGATACAGTGAGAGACTAATAAAGAAAACAATCGAAAAATATCAAAATAAGACAAGAAACTCTAACTTGAACGAGACTTCACGTGACCAAATATTTATGACAATTCCATATACATTAAAGGAACTTCGGAAAAGATCCGCAGAATTGCGAATAATTATAATAATAAAATAGTATTTAAATTCCAAACTACTCTAAGAAGTATTCTTACTAAGACGAGACCAGACAACAATGTTTCAAATAATGACTGTATCTACCAAATTCCCTGTGAATGTGGTGAGGTATACATCGGGGAAACAAAGAGACCACTTGAAGTTAGAGCTAAAGAACAAAAAAACATACGGAACGAGGTGAAATCTCGAAGTCAGGAATTACCGAACACGCTTGGTCAAAACAACACCGCATGCAATGGTCGGAAGCAAAAACAATTTATAAAGAAACCCACTGAAAGAAAAGAAAATTTAAGAAGCTGTAATAATTATTGTAAACAACAAAAAGGTATTTAGCAAGCCTAACATCGATATTCCGAATATCTGGCAGCCGTTGCTGAACCGTGAAAAGTCGGTCAAGCTTCGGTGAACAAGGGATAGTATATAAGTCGTAGCTTTTATACTATACTTTAGATACATTACTAACCGAAACGTTGTGTAACAATTAACAAATAAAGACAATGAAAGTCCTAGATTTTAGTGTTATTTACTAAATTTTGCGTTATCCAATTTTTAGTAAAAATGGATTTCGGAAAAAAATAGTAAAAATTACCCGGGCCTGTTGGAAATGGTATGAGGGCTATATTGACCAATACATATTACAAAAGTAAGGTTAGATTATAAACAGTAAAAAACTTGAGTAAAACAAAATTGTGGATAGAACTTGGTTCAATTTTAGATTTCTGCATCTACTTTAGCGGCCGAGTGATGATCGCGTTGTTAAATTTAGCAATTGTTAAAAGTTAACAACAATGATTTTAGAAAGGCAACCTGTCAAAATCTGACATTTTGTTAAACATTCTAAACCGTTGTTAACTTTTAAGAATTGCTAAGTCCATTGCTAAATTTAACAACGCGATCATCACTCGGCCCTATGAGGCCGATATTTATGAATAGATATTGGCCCTTATTTTACATAAATGGTTTTAGTGTGATTAAAATAGTCGTATTAAATTAGCTCTTAATAATTAACTACATGTTTAAACATATTCTATTGATATTTCAAGACATCACAATGTATTAAAAATGTCTATTTTATTTATTCCAAGGAACTTCACGCCCACTTAAATGGATCTCTTAGCAAAAATATTCTAAAAAAGCTCGGGTGTCTAGAAGACCACGTATCAGAATACCAAAAAGCAAACACCACTATAGAAGATATATTTAAACAATTCCATGTCGCTCATAAAGCAACCAGTACCAAGGAGAATCTCTACATAGCCACAAAAAGTGTAATAGAAGAGTTTTCAGATGACAACGTCATATATTTAGAACTCAGAACAACACCAAGGCATGAAGAACTCATGTCTCAAGAAGAGTATATTAATACCGTACTAAAAGCCATAAGTGAAAGCGAGTCCAATAAAATAATATGTAAAACTTATTTTGTCATTGGATAGAAGAATGGCGTATGAAGATCAAGTAAAAACTTTGGATGTTATTATTAAATATAAGAAACTTCATCCTGACATTATTAGAGGTATAGATCTTAGTGGCGACCCAGCAAAAGGTCAATTTTTTAAAGATATTTTTGAAAAAGCTAGGGAAAACGGATTATTTACCGGTAAGTATATTTCATGTGCATGAAACTTTAGTAAAATATGTCCAGAAATTACAAAATAAAAAGAGTAATAAGAACAAATAATTACTAATGAACTAAAGTTGACTTAATATCGCATATTGCTTGAATCGATCCTTAAGCTCACTTAGTTGTGATATAAAAAATCGATTTTGGCAGCCATTTTGAAATCAAATGATAAGTGTCACCTATGGTTGAAAAGATTAGAAAGATTAGGCGGATTAGGTAGGCTAAAAATATATAAAGGATGCTATTGAAAATTTGAAATTAAGGGTTACTTTTGGTTAAACCGGAAATGGAAAAATTGGTTTTATTTAATCACTAAAAGCGTATCCTTATGATAAGGGCATCACCCAAGTTTCAAAAGTTTATTCCAATAAATAAAAAAGTTATGGGCTGTTACATATGTCCGCTGTGTCACCCGGTAGATACCAACCCATATTAAAGCAATTTTTTATGTCGATATTATGACTTTTTCCTTGGTACCCTCTTTTTAAATCCTATCAGTTTTTTTTTTTTAATTTCTTATATTAGTAGTTTATTTAGGATGTTACTTATTTCTGTAGAAGGGTAATGTCAGTTTATAACGTTGATGTATTTCTGGTTCATTATTTTATACTCTAGAAAGATGATATAGGAGGCAACATGAAGCATTACTTCTTAAGGGTGAAATTTTACCATTTTGGCCTTCTTTCTTTTTAGCAATACATTGTGCTGAAATAAAAAATGACGAAGAAACAAAAAATATACTTAATTTTAAACCGGATAGAATAGGTCATGGAACCTGTATACATCCAAATTATGCTGGCTGCTCTGAAAATTGGGAATTATATAAGCAATTAAATATTCCTGTTGGTAAGTAACTTAAAGAAATTTATAATAATCTGCCGTTTTTAAAATAAATATACAGGGTCAAGTAAAAAAGTTATATATTTTTAAATGGAACACCCTGTATATTTTAGTCTAAAAAGATAGCATATTAAATTATCTTTTCTAAAATATAACACACCATGATTTTCTACGCGATTTATTCAATCTTTATTACTTTAAACCACAGTAGGATATGAAACAAAAGCTAATATCCTAGAAACGAAACTATGTTGACATTCTAGTTGTTAATAACATTTAACGTCAATTTCTTTTTTACATATTAATTTGTGAAAATGACTTGTCAACATTTTGAAAATTTTATATTGAAAGTGGAAAAAGCGAAGAAATAGCGAAAAAATTTATACTTTGTTCGCTATCCAGAAAGACAGCAACCACTTAATGACATATTTTGGACTATAATTTAAAAACATACGGCTCCTTTCTGAAGGAGATATCTGCATTACCCTGCGCTTGTCTTCCAAATCAGGTTTAGAGACTGGCTTGAGAAATTGAATATTAGAGTGCAGGGTGCTATCGTCAGGAAAACTGTAAATAGGATCCTTCTCTATATTTTCCCTATTTCACAATCAATCCTATTAGGATGGATTGTGTAAAAGAGAAGATTGTTGATGTGAAAAAGAGACACGGTTGGTACTGAGCCTTAGTGCAAATCTGGGAAAGTGGCCATCCACAAAAACTGATATACGTCGATTAGAAAAGAATCTGGAAAGCCAAGAAGAAAGCTTAGGTTAAAGACTGTAGGAAGGAAGTTAGTTAAGGAGCGCATCATGCCAGATCTGGTCAAAATCTTTGAAACTATGAAGAGCAAGGATTTGGGATTCATTAAGGAACTCAAGGGACTTGTTCCAGTTGCGTAAGATAAAGAAAAAAAAAAATTTTGAGACGGAATCCTTAGTGTCTGTAGTGTAACATTTTGTGTTTTTTTAAATATTAAGATTTGGGTATTGTATTCCACAATGCATTACCTTACAAATTATTGAAATTAGAGATATAGGTCTATGGTAAGAAAAAAAATATATTGGGATCCTTTCTTGGGGATAGGCTGCACACGTGCAGCTTTGCAGAAAAATCCTGTGTTATAACAGATTCAAAAGAGTCAATATGGGTGCAAGCTTGTAAGCACATTTTTTTAAGACGATTTTTGATATGCCATTCAGCTCAGACGATTTTCTTGTATTAAGAGAAGAAAGTATAAGCTTGATCTGCTTAATTTTAAAAATTATATCGGACATTTTATGAGAAACAGGAAGAGAAAGATTAAGCCGGTATCAGCACGCGCATCACCGGTTGTCTGTCTCTTCCGCACGTTATTTTTGAGATTAAGAAAATATTAAAACATTTTTAGGTTGAGTAAAAAAGGGGAAATTTGACCTCTGAAAAGCAAATATATATCGGACAAAAATTTTGCCCCCAAAAAGAGGACTTGTCCTTCAAGAAGAAGACATCTGGTTTACCTAGATATAGAGTGTTTTGTCGTCTTTCTTTAACTTCTCGTATTTACAGCAGTATCTTTCATTTTATTTTTGTATATATTTTAATTTTAGAATGTTGTTTATCCTCCAACGTTATATGTTTAACTTCCAATTCATATAAGGAGCATCACGTACAAGAATGGATCAAAAATTCTTTACCATTTTGTTTAGCGGTAAGTCTAAAACACAGTGTACAGACTCTTCCTAAATTAGCGAATAAAATCTACTTACAAACGACGTAGTTTCTAGACTAAAGTCCCCTTTTCGCAAAAGGGAAACCTCTGAAGGTGTCACAAGGTCAATTTCAAAAAGATCGGCCACAGAGTATTTAAAATAATTGAAAAAACTTAAAAACTTTTTTAAGTTTTATACCCCATATGGCTGTGCATTTTTATGCCAATAAAAAGTGACAAAGGCAAATAAAACAGAAATTCTTGAGATACAAAACCGTTTTAAGACATACAAAGAAATTAAATAAAATTTAAAAAAGTTCGGGAACAAAAAAAACAAGAAAACTTTAAAAGTATTTTTTCAAAAAGATAATTTTTATAGAACCGTTAATAAGACTTTTTATAATCAAGATGATAAAAGAATAAAAATAACTTGCGACTTTGTGATTCGGGGCCCACATGAAACTATGAAAATATTCAGAATTCTACCTCGATCCTATTTAAAAGTTTAAAAAATGTTCTTTTTTTATCAGTAGCAGTATCAATAGACATAACTGTCGTTACTGGTCCGACACAAATTCGTAGTTCATATTCTTTATCCTTAAAAATTAAACATTTGGGTTGGTATTTTTGGTCAACACATAATTGAACCATTTTTCTAAACCAAGAATTTTAAATGGAGATACTTACTTAGACTTGTTGGAGAATGCCATCAAACCAGCGCTAATGAAAATTATGGAAACCGACCAACGTTACCATAAAAAAATGAGATATTTAACAAGACGGGGCTCCTCCCATTTTGCATTACCTGTACGGCAATTTGTGGATGAAACGTTTTCTGGTAGATGGATTGTGAGGAGGGGTGCTTTCAAATGGCGCGGGGAATCACCCAACTTATCTCCCCATGATTTCTTTTTGTGAAGAACTCTAAAATCAAAATTTTATGCAACCAAGCCTAAAGCCTTACAAGATTTACGGAACCTTATCACTTATCACTAATGAATGATAACAAATAATACCCGATATTCTTCAAAATGTCCGTGAACACTCTCAAAACATACCCCTTATCATTTGAAAAAATAAGGATAAATGCTACCCCCGCTAAGGCGTTTTGCCTTTTGTCTTGATTAAATTACTGTGTAAATATGTCTCCTTTAAAAAAGTATACGTGTTAAAAATCTAAAAATCAAACTTTTTTATCCCTTGATTTTTTCGTATTCCCATGGTTTTTGAGAAACTGAAAAAATTAAACCAGGTCTAAGTCTAATCACTTCATGACTAAAGTCTGCAGATTGCTTTTTCAAAAAATATATAAAATTACTTTGTTAGAGTGTCAAACCTATGTTTTCATATTCTGTACAAGGTAATTAATTTTTTAAATCTTTTTATAGTTTGATTGATTTTAAACACAAAATCCAGAACTAAATTATTTTTGACAAATAGTTAACATTTAAAAAATTTTGCCCTGTTGCCAAAAGTTTATTTTTACCTCTTCGTTAATTAAACCCATTTTTAACTTCGTTGTTAAATTTAACAATAAGTTCGTCACTCGGCCATTCAAGTGGTTTCTTCTAGTCATAGAATTTGTCATATAAAGTGCAATAGGGTGATTTTTTTCTCAAAAACAAAGCGAAATAGAAAAAAAAGTTATGTAAAGTTTTATTTTTTAGATGTTTATTTCGAAAAAATATATAAACGTTAGAAGAAAAGTCAGCGGCGTACATTTTTTGTCAATAATGTTGTCTAAAATGCATCCCGAGTCGCCATTTGACTCAATAATTTGTATCTAGTTAAGGCTAAATCTTATCACTACAAATACCACTGCCAAAATTTAATCAAAATCGGATGAGGATATTTTAATAATATAACTAAAAAAATTTTTTTGAAAAATTTAACACCCTGTATATCGAAAACAATCCATTTCCGGACCTATGTTATATACCCTTTTTCCATAAAATTAGGTCATGAATAAGCCCTTAATTTTTTTATCGCAATTAGGAAACACCCTGTTTACATAAATTGAAATGATAGGTAAATTTATGTTATTTCAAAATTATTAATAAAAATGATCCAAAAAACACAGACTTTCTAATAACGCACATTTTATAATCTAAATAAAATGGAACAAGTTTAAAGAAGTAGAATATTTTTGTTCCTTTCTATATATGTCTATTTTTTCATTTTTTTTAACATAATATACACAAAAACCATCAAAAACTTAAGTAAACAATTCCGATATTATCTATCATCGTTGTAAAAGCAGAAGTATGAAAAATAAGCAGGGTGTTTTTTAAACCTACCCACTTACTATCTGCATCAATACCATTAGATGCAAGACTTTGGTATAATATTGCTGTTTTGATTAATATATTTATTTTATTTATAGACAGATGATTCAGGTGTTATAAATACATCCCTTTCCAAAGAGTTTCAGCATATTCAAGAGTCACTTAATCTAGATAAGTTAGACTTATGGACCATTTCTAAAAATTCCATCGATTACTCCTTTGCTACACCAGAAGAAAAGGAGACGTTAAGACTTAAGTTAGAGGAATGGAAAAAGCAACACCTTTAAATAATTACCTGATTTGTTTTGTTTTATTATTACTTTTGTTTAATATTCTAACTGAATTTACAATTTTTAAGGCCTAATAAAGTTAATAAAACTTAAGAAATAATTATTTAATATCTACGCTTGACACTTCGATGGGCACATTAGTTAGCAAGAAACGTCATACCAGCAATCGAGTGCTGGCCCACCGGGATACCGGGAGTTTCCCGGTGGGCCCTTGTTAGGTTGCTTCGATAGAGTAAGAGCCCAGTGCCCCCAGACATAACTTATTTTCTAAAGGACAGAATGTGGAGGCTTAAGTAGTGCTTATATGTGTATTGAATGCCAGCATACCTGCTAAGTTGGTTAGACGGCCAATTCACAGATACCAGGTGAGAAAGGTATAACTAAAAATGGGGTTTACCAAACTTATTTTCTAATGGTTGATTTCTATACATATTCCATAAAATATTATTATAAAATAATATTGAACATGGCCAGACACTTTCCGTCGGCCATAACTTCCGCTAGACGCTTTAAAACTCCAAAAATATTGTAATTTTACTTATATTCTAATGTCTGGTTTTTATATATGTTATTTAAGGGACTGTTTTAAACATATATTTATTTAGCCAGACTAATCGTTAGGGCCAAACATCCCCCAGACACCAAAAACATTCAGCCGTGAGCATGAGCGCGTCGCGTCGGTACTATGCTCGTGCTTTGAAGCGAGTGAGATATCTATGCGAAGTTAAATACTTTTACTGAAACTATTTGAATAATTTTTACTTAAAATTATTTAAAAAAACATTTGTATCAAAATTTTGTAAAAAAAACGTCTTTTTAAAAATTAACTCATATTAAAATTTTCCGCAAGTATACTTTAAATATTTACCAATTTTAGTTCTACCTTTTAAGAGGTCTGTTTGTTATCAAGTTCAGAGTAGGAAAGTGTAGGACTAAAAGGTGGAATTAAGAGTAAATTAGTTCCGTATTTGATTTTTATACTAAATGCGTTTTAGAAATTAAAAATGGCTTTACGGTTATGTTTATAAACAAACAACTTTAAGTCTTGTAAAAATGCATCTAACTACTTCGAGAATTAAAATAATTAAGCAATAAACTAGTTTACACCAAAATCCATACCAATCCCCTAGTCCTAAATTACACTGACAATAACAAAAGGTTTATTGACAAAAAAGTATAAAATGGGGTACTCTATTTCTGGATAACAAACAGACCTAAGGTAACCACAGGATATACGATGCCGAGCACAGCTATCTGACGGTGAGAAGTCAAATATTCTCGGTGTTATAGCAAAATCTATGTTGCCAAATTTATCCTCATGATGTTTTATGTAAAATTGGGCTCTTAGTATTTTAAAATTAAAATTTGCTTTTAAAAACAGCAAATAATAAAAACTTAATATTAATAAAAGGTTTTGCCTGTGCCGTCAAATTTCAACTTTTTAACCAGCGATCGTTGGGATTGTTACGTTCTTTACACGAATTACGCCAGTGGGACGTCCAGAGCACCCCAGAGTTTATAACTCTGGGGACGCCATCGCCCCAATAACTGTTTTCTTTTTTTATGAAATGTGTTTTTAACGGAATAGTGCATCAATCGTAATATTACTCTTTTTAATACTGTTGTGAGCACCCTGTAACATCGACGAAAAATAGTCTGTCTACTTCATAAGGAAACTTATATTAAGATACTCTGTTGGTGTGCATTTGTTATTGTTAAAAAATTACAAATAAGCTGTTGGTTTCTTTAAAATTTTACATCCGTAGTTTTATTATTATTATTTTTTACAGCTATTTTAGAAATTAAGAAAATTTAGCTTCTCGAAGGCCAAGTGCCTCAAAAATTCAGTCAGTCTAAGGTTCCAAAAAACTATTGTCCGCCACTGCCAACCAGACACACAATCTTAAATTTGCTGAGCTTTGTGGCTCAAAGTTTTTTCTAAATTTAAAGAAAATAAAAATAGTAGTATGTATCAATAATTTTAATTTATTAAAAATAATAAATTAATATGCTTAAAACGATTACAACATGTTTTATTACAAATTCGTATTAAAGTGTATATCACTAAATAATAAACAAACAATATAGAAATCATTGTATTTTGCGAATGGTACTCAAATAAAACAGTATTTAACATTATTTTCTTTCAGTCTTCTATGTCAACCAGCATTAAAAAAAGTATAAATAAAAATATACAAGTATATAGGTCCTAAGCTCGGTCTTAAGGCATAACAAACTTTTAAAAAATACAGTTTTTTATCGGGACAATAATATTTAATAAACTTGTGAAATATATAAACTGTGTACCAAAGTTTGTAATTTTAAAGTTTAAAGATGTTTTCTTCCAGTTACGACTTGTATTCTTCATCACTTTTACAGCTTATAATTGAACTATTCCACGCATTTAAGCTATCACTTTCAAAATATTTAAATTATAACATATTATAGTTCCCAATAAGAAGCTGAATTTTTGTTAAGTTTTTTTAACTACAAAATCGTGATATAAAATAAGATACAGGATGTTAAGAAGTAGTACTCTGATCATAGCAGCACAACCTCCTTTAAGAGCCACCTTTATAATGTGTCAATCTATGGTTCAAACCAAGGCACAGACCAAGGTGTCTTAAAAACCAGAGTTTTGTCATTGTTAATAGATAATGTCATCGGTAATATATTGTTAGTTAGTAAGGAATTATATTATCACGTTTGACATCGTCATAAAATAAAAAAAAACCCAATTTGAAATTTATTTTATTGCATACTTTTAAAAGACTTATTTTCCCTTCGCAGATGTGCTTGTTATCTTATTCGTTCCTACAACACCCAATCAAATTTTTATTAACCGCGTGAACTAACGCGTTTATGTATTCCTAAACACCCGAGATCTGACGCCGCAAGGGACATATTTTTTTCACTTTACTTTTGTATTTTTGTTGTTAAAATATTCCTAAAAGAGTAATAAAGTTGGACATAGATAATTAAATCCAACATTTAAAGGAAACCCTATCCAAGACAAAAATAAATTCAATAATAATATTGTATAAATATTATAGTAGGCATATTTTCTGAAGCAGTAGTTTGGTTTAACCTACCGATTCACACGACATTGTAAAAGTGGCTCTAAATACATTTTTGAGAGGTAAACCTTCGTCTAAACGAGGATACTACTTCCACAATACCCTGTATAATCTAAACATTATAAATACAACAAAAATGATTGTAATATATCTGTTAAATGTGATTGATCCGGCCAGATGCAGTGACAAAAATAATAAAAAATTATTTTATAAAAATAATATAAATATAATAAATAACTCTGTGATAACAGTTTCAGTGACGTGCCAACATTTTCTCAAGAACACAGTTAAAGAAAAGTAGGTTTAAACATGTGATATGAAACATCCATAAGATAAGCATTGCTTATAAAATTCATTTAAAATCAATGTTTTTTTTAAACAAATTACACCTCAGAAATGCATTATTTTACTTTTTGTTTATCCTCCTGGAACAACCAATAGTGCCAACTTGCTGTCAACAGATAATAGAAAAATTAATTTTCCTAGGTGATTATTAAAAAATGTATGCTGGCACGACAGTAGATAAACTAAAAATATACAAATGCAAACAACCAATAAAACAATAATTTTTATAATAACAGAAAAAATTTTAAAAGTACAAAAAAATTAAAATTACCGTTGCATCAAAATGAAACCACACTACTTTATCGAAACGTACTTTTATGATGCATTTGGTTAGGTAAGAAGAAGATGACACTAGTATTCAGATTAAATAAAAAATATATATGTTAAGACTTACGTCATCAACATCCCAATTAAACCAAGATTATTAGCACTAAAGGTTAATAATTGTGATGATATATGCAAGACCTGGCAACCACTGA
This sequence comes from Listronotus oregonensis, assembly GCA_019359885.1. Classification (NCBI taxonomy): domain Eukaryota; kingdom Metazoa; phylum Arthropoda; class Insecta; order Coleoptera; family Curculionidae; genus Listronotus; species Listronotus oregonensis. The sequence continues at coordinate 286,262 of JAHBCN010011676.1, forward strand.
AAAGTATCATCATCTATCAATGTCATGAAACGTTTGATAAAATTTTAAAAATAAAACTGTTATTAGATAGAATCTAGAACTAGATCTACATGTGGTTTTCTGGCGATAATGTACAGCTGGGTATACATAGCTATAATCAAAGAGAGAAATGCATTTTTAATGTCCTTTCTGGCTCGAAAAACAGTAAATCCTTTTGGTCCTTTGCCAGAAACATCAATCAAAACGTTTGTACTTATTCTTTTCCAGACCTAACCGTCAAGGATAAAATTATACTAAAGGAAAAGCCGAACTATTTGCTAGATTTTTTTTCCAATTCTACCCTTGATAATCCCGTTAATTTGCCACTTCCAACAGTTGCTTTTAATCCTAATAAAATGTCAAAAATCAAATTTAATTCGCCTCATTCGAATTTCTTATGACATGTTCATTTTTCCGTGGAACTAGAAAGCCGCCAGTGTTCAACCTATCCCAAAGAAAGGATCCAAAACTCTTTTATAATTATAATCTTATATCTTTTTTCTTTTGATTCTATCCAAAGAAGGGTCATTTGGGCTTATTAATGACCCCACTCTTACAATAAAGCTTCCTTCCCTTGCCCATCGACGAGATGTGGGGAGGACTATCCCTTTATTATAGATATTTTGATGGCTTCTACTCTAGAGAAATATAAGCCAATGATATTCCTGCCCTAACGGTTCCTAATAAAGTAGCATGAAGTGCAACTTTTATGTATCCTTTCACAGTCCACTTGACAGGCCCCGAACTTCTCCCTTTTTGTTTCTTTATCCCTAGTGTCCAGGCTGTGGGACCTACTGCCTGCAGAGGTTTTTCCTTTCCCTCCAAATCTCCAATTAGTACTTAGGCTTTCAGCCTTTGTGGACTCACCCAAGCTAAAAAAAAGTATTATCAGAATTAGGTTAGTTGAGACGTTGAGTTTTTTTAGAAAACATAACCTGTGACAGTAATGCCATCTCCTTACTAACACATACAATTAAAAACAGTGTTAACAATTAAATCACTGGGATAATAATTATAAGGAAACTAATAAGCATAAACCATTCATACTGCATTGCTGAAAATTCTTCAATACACAAAAATATATAAATATATGGCCATAAAGCTACTTTACCATGTATATTAACGTTCTATTTAATAAATATTTTTATACCACATGTTCACAAGATACCGTTAAGAATTCGCTGTTTTATTTTTACTCTACATTTTTGAGTTCTTAGGCAATTACACAGCAAGTTGGTGAGACCGAAGAGAACTTAAAATTGTCTATTGTCTCACTGTGTATGGAAAACTAAGAAAGAATTTTTCCTTTTAAAAGTCTCTTATATAATACCAATTAAAAGTTATTGGAAACAATAAATTGACTTATTTTTCAGATCATCCAAAACATATTTATTTAATAAAAAAACTAACATCTTGGGACTTGATCTTGTGGGCATGTGGTATAATTCACCATGTATCATACATCTATCATTATTGCTTAACATTTGTCCCACCTATTTTTTAATATTACATATGACACTACAGAAAAAAAAAACAAATAAAAACAAGATTATGGGCATAAGGTAAGACCCCGCTTACTTTTTTAATTATTTTTTTTAATGAAAAAATAATTTGCCATCTGTCAACTTGTGTCATCTAGTTTAATTATTTTTTTATAAAAACGTATAAGTACCCATTTTAAATAAAATATATAGGATGGAACAAGATGACATCCACTAGGCGTCATTTTGACAGATAGAGTCGAGTGATGATCGCGTTGTTAAATTTAGCAATGGACTTAGCAATTGTTAAAAGTTAACAACGGTTTAGAATGTTTAACAAAACGTCATTGTCAGTGTTGTTCAATGATTTTAGTAGGCAACCTGTCAAAATCTGACATTTTTTAAACATTCTAAACCGTTGTTAACTTTTAACAATTGCTAAGTCCATTGCTAAATTTAACAACGCGATCATCACTCGGCCGCTAGCATTATTTTTTCTTTTATAAGTTTTATGGTAAATTCATAATCAATTTTGGCTAATCTAACATGAACTGTTTAAAAGTACGCCGAGGGTTCTTACTTCATGTCTGTATAGTGTTATGAAAGACGTCAAATTACCCTAAGACATACTGTTAACTATTTGGGATTTATGCCCAAATATGATAAAATGAACTGACATTTTGAAACTTTACCATGGAACTTATCTTTTTTATTGAAACAGTGTGGTTAATCTTAGTTAAACTCTGCAAAAATTGCATTTTTTATACAGAGTATAAAAAAATTCTGTAACACTTAACAATAAATTTCGAGTCATCCAATGTAAAGTGATACCATGTTCGTTCATTTCTATGGATAATATAAATAAAAAGTTTTAAATATTAGTACCTACTTATTAAAATGGAATTAAACTGATTGTCCTTTTTAAAAATGAGATTATGATGGCATAATATAAAGGTTTAAATAAATACTCTAAAAATGGGATCTAAAAAAGTTAAACAAGAGGATCAATAAACGATTTCTGTGGTGTTTGAGAAACATATGAGAAATCCAACATTAGTATTTTTCAGTAGTACGGATACAGGCAAATCCAAATATAAATGAAAAATACGTTTGTATTGATTCGTCTTTAGTAGAGACGTTTATTCAGGAAATTAAGCTGTGCATAAATACTAGATTTAGCTGGCCAACATTAAAAGGCAATAAAAATGCCAATATATACAAGTTGTCCCTCTGACGTAAAGTAACTGAAGATACAAACCCAATTTAGACATATACTTTTTTTAAATGTTACTTAAAATTATTTTAATACACTTTGTATATTTCTAAAGATATTTTAACTCTGGTAAAAAAATTACAGTAGTCATATCTATCAAATATCCCAATGTACTTTAAAGAGTTTTACTTTTTTATCAGATACCTTAACCTTAGTTTTTTACTTTAAGACTATTTCTAGTTTTAAAATCAATTTGTGTATTTAGTTTCCTAACTTGTTAACTGTATTTATTATAATACCATTTGGGAAGTATTTTAGAATATACAAAAAAAAATCATTGCTAACATTATTCTATTTGGATCTTGTTTCTATGTACTTCATAAACAAAAAATATTTAGTTACATTCTCATAACACTTCTACATATTTTGTCCCAAGTTTCCTAAATGATGCAAACTTTTTAATAAATAAAAGAGATAAAAATTTGAGAAATAATAAACTATAAATACCCAATGAATCGTGATAAAAATTTCAGACAAGTTAAAGTCCTAAAAAATATATATTTTTTTAATATTGGCTAAAGCAGACCTTAAAACAAATTTTAAAGAAATATCTATAGAAATGTACAGGGAATATTATTACTTAAAAAATATTGGGTGTTTAAAAATAAACTGTTACTTTTTAATAAGTGACTTTTCAAAACAACTTTTTTGACTTTGGTCTATTTTGATCTATAGTATTCCCAGTTACTCTAATCTCTATTCATTGTGAAACACACTGTATATTCTGGCTGCTAAAACGAAAATATTGCTCGACTTAATACAAAAATTAGTTTTTATAGAAAGAAATAATATAAACAGTTTTTTTAGTTTGAGTTAATAAAATTTTAAAATATTTAGCAAATTTCTTAGATCCCCAAATGAGCAAAGATGTTACAACCCTGTATAAATTGTTAAAAAAAAAGTAAAAAAAAAACTTAAAACTATCTTGCACATTGTCATTTTGTTATTCGGTTAAAAATAATTCTGTACTTTATTTTACTAATAATATTTACTATGATCCTGAAAACAACTCAGGAAAATTTCGTTAATAAAAGCCGTAGGTGTTTAATAATAAGTTATTCCTGATATTATATTGATATTAAAATAGCAACAACGTAAAAATCCTGGGCTATTTCCCGATCATATTTTTTTTCTAGTTGTATGTGTAAACAGTCTACAGCTTATTTTACCAAAAAATGTAGAACCTTTGTGTCATAAAATGAATCGCAAAGATTAACCGTGTAAAGTTATTAAATCATGTTTCTTCACAGATTCAATATAAATTTCTATTGCCAAAAAATGTTTCTATAAATATACTGAAATCAAAAAACTAAACTCAATTATATTTTTTAAACAAGTAACTACACATTTTTGGTAAAATTAGCACTTCTTATCACTAACCATAATAAAAGCCTCTATTTGTAGCTCCTATATTAAAATATGACTAGAAAATTTATTTGTAATATATTTGTGTAAATAAAAATTTTGTAAAAAGCCAAAATAAAGCCGTTATATATTCCTAACAATAACAAATTATATATTATTTTTTAAAATTTTCTACCTTTGTTTGGCAGGAAGATACTTGGTCACTTCAAATAACATTAGTACATTCCCAAGGTATAATGCTATAACTTCCCAATTCCCAATTGTCTCTCCGGTAGCGTAGTGGTCAGAGCTTCGGCTCGCCACCCCGGCGATCCGAGTTCGATTCCCAGAGCCGGAGAGACACTTTTAGGTAGTAGTTATTTAAAATAACGTCCGTGGTGGCACTACCGCGTTGTATCAAAAGGTGCTGTGAAATGCAACATTTGCATGTTTCAGTGCTTGGACAACGTTGACGGAACAACTGGGAAGAAATGGGTTAAACACCGGAAAACCCGGCACTCACGGTACTTTGGTACTTAGGTTTATATATGTATATATAATCTCTAGGATATAATATACATATATGATAATCCTTTGTGAGCTGTCATAAAGATAAAAAAATATAAAATATATCGTCATAGGATATCGCAGATATTTTTTGAAATTTGCCTCTAAAAGTTTTATTGATAATTTGAGTTAAAAACTTAAAATTAAAAAAAAATACCAATACATTTTTTGAAGAAACTAATTAAATAACTTCACTAAGATTTCAAAAATCCCCAGAAAGAGAACATCTTGGGAGTTGCCCTATATTATACTCTAAAATACGCAAATCGCGTAAGAACACAACTTAAGAAGCGCTGTGATTGGCTACAGATAGGAAATTTTTATTTCTTTTATCTTTATGTCAAACCACAAAGGTTTGTATAAAGCCTAAGTACTAGGTACCGTGGATGCCGGTACTTCATCCACGGTCTTTGTAATGTCATCTAGACGGAACCTACAGTTTATTGTAGATTTCAAACTGAACCAGCGTCACAGGGGCAGCGGCAAAGGCCATACGATATACCATACCTAACCTAAATTACCAAAAATAATTTTAAAATTACATACAAATGATTAACATTTTCCAATAATTTTTAATATTTTTGACTATTGCAAAGCCTTTCACGTGGAATAAGATTATTAGCATTATCCGACGGTAATGAAACTTGATGAACAAGATTTTTCCATATAAAAACAAAGAAGCTATTATGATGTGTGTAATTTGTTGTGACACAAAATCTTCCCACCACTTTATAACCTAATCATTAAAGCTCTTTTATATTTAATTCGCGACTAATAAAATATATCAATTACTGCAACAGCGCCTAAAATTAATAATACCAAAAATATTTTTACATAATATATAAATGCAATGCTTTTGGTCTCTTTTCTGATAACTGGTAACATATAATTTCATTAATTTGGTTAAAAATCTCACAAAACCTAAAAAAATTAACTTACAGGCGCCTGAAGAACTCTACATATGGTTTTAGGATTCGTAAAGAAACAGCACAACATTCCATGGCATGTGGGTGATAAGATGGTCGTAAGATAAGCCATTTAGAGCTAAGCATTTGGCGCAAAACAATACAGTTTCTTTACAAGTGAAACAAAAAAAAACTCTAGGATACCTGGGAGTGTGCACTGAAAATTAACCTTTCCCCACATTAAAAGATATTTTGTATTCAAATGTAATTATTTACATTATCTGGCAATCAGCAAAAACCCTAAGCTAGGCGCGGACCTTTTCCTCAGTCTCAACCCATATAGTTTTGAGACTTTTGTACCACAATCACGGTCGTAATCACTTGTTTTTAATTAAGTTGTTGCCAAATCTATAAAAATGGGCGATCTATGAACCTAAACGAGCCCCGGGAATGCACCTTAGCTTGGCCAGTCTTGACGACCAACAAATCACGAACCAGCTATTTTGCTATAATAAGCACCTTGGGATGCCAGCTTTGTCTACTTTAAACAAACACATTTCTACCTGTAGGTATTGCTTTCATTAATAAAATCAGCCTGTAAAATAAATATGGAGTAAGGAAAACAGTATGAAATAAATTCCATATTTAAAAAACTATTAATTTCCTGAAAACTCACAGTAGTATTTTTGTTACCTTGATCAATTTTTTTTATTTTTTACTTTGGCAAAATAAAACAACTAAGAGTGTGTACAATGTGTTATTTAAATGATTATCATATTTAAATGTAAATATTCTTAGATACTGTATAGTCTTGCTATATTTACAATATAACCTTATTTGTCTGCAACTTTTTTAGCAACTATGTAGAATTTAATTAAAATAATTTTGGATCTTTAAAAATCATTAAACTTTTACATATTTTTGCTAACTCTTATACTATAGGACATATAAGATGACATTTTTATCTGATATTCAGGATCTCAAATTTTTTAATGCCTATAATTTTTAGCCACAGCAAATAAATTTAATTTTTTTCCAACATTTAACATATTTATTTTGAGTTTATTCTTTTTGCCTTAGACCATGTAGCATTCAAAGTTAACTGACTTGTTAATAAATTATTGGCAAATATGGCTAATTATGTTTTATGTTGCACTTTGTTACCTTAAAAATTATTTTTCTGCTAGTTATTTCATGTATGTATTTTATGTACGCATGTTATTAAAATTGTCTAAAGAAATTAACAGATTTAAATTGAATCTATTTCAAAATTTACCTTACCACACATATAAACACAAAAACTTTTTAAAATATTTGAGCTTTGACACTTCTACCAACGAATACTGTTAATTAAAAAAACAAATAAATTTGCCTGAACATTAATTATCCTATTAAAATTATCATGAGCAAATGATAATCTAAATAACAAACAAAAATGGCAGTTCAGTAAAATCCGGTAGGAATGTTCATATTTTAAAACCCTTAATAAGGCATGTAGCAATTAATTCTCAAACCTAGTAAGAATTTTAAAAAAGACAAAAACTAATAAAATATATCAAGTCAGCAAAACCACTTAGGGCAAATATTATTACAGAGGTTAAATTCTAAATTTTGGAAACCTCCCTAAAAAATTTAAAATTCTTTGTGACCAAAAAATAATGTTTCTGTTAGCATAAGATATCTCTTAAAAACACAATTAAACTAAATAATGCTTTCATAAACCCAAAATAAGTATGTCGTCTTGCTGACTGATATATACACAAATAAAAATCTCGTCACTGTACAATAACTTAAGAACTATAACTCGTCGGTCGTCTTCGTTTAAAAACGAGCGCGAAAATACTTCGTAATCGCCACCACTTACTGTGTCGTCGTAATTTTCGTTCGTCGCTGGGCAACCCTAATCGCTGTCGTTCCTTGGCTCTAATCTCCCGGACTAATGTGTGAAAAGCATCGTCCACATAGGTACGTAGACATGCCGATGTTTCATAGAATGGGCAACCAAATTGGCGTGCCAGAGATTTACCTTTAATGAAAAAATTAAAATACAGGTGGTTTATAGCATCTATCGGCCATGCAAGTCTGTTTAGTCCTGATTTCATAATTCTTGAGTTGCTAGCAAATTATTTGGTTATTCAATTTCATTGTTTAATTTTTAGTGGTACTCATACGGCCTAGTGATGATCGCGTTGTTAAATTTAGCAACGGACTTAGCAATTGTTAAAAGTTAACAACGGTTGAGAATGTTTAACAAAACGTCATTGTCAGTGTTATTCAATGATTTTAGTAGGCAACCTGTCAAAATCTGACATTTTGTTAAACATTCTAAACCGTTGTTAACTTTTAACAATTGCTAAGTCCATTGCTAAATTTAACAACGCGATCATCACTTGGCCGTTAGACTTTTAAGGTGTTTTTAAGAAGTCTTATTTTCAATTTTTAACATTTAATACCTATTAAAGTCGGTAAGGGGTAACTCAAAAAATCATTTGTTTTTCAAAAAATTCAAATACATAGCTTAGCTTTCTACAATCTGTTTTATAAAATATGGTTAAGTTTAATATGAAAAGTATTATGTACAACCGGGTACAATTTTTTTTCAAACTTACAAGAAAAATAAACTATTAATCTGTTTAATTTAAGATAAAAACTTTGTAAAGGTTCTCCCTGTAGTAAAAATATATAAAACTGTTTAGCAGTATATACCTTCCTCAGTGGAAACCTTCCGTTGTATATGAAGATCAAATTTATTTCCTACTAGAACCATAGGAGTGTCCTCGGAAGCTCGCACTTTCTGAATAAGTTTTTTGTATTCAGAAGCTTCTTGAAAGCTGTGGCGATCAGTTACACTGTAGCAGATCATAAAACCCTCTCCACACCGCATATATTGATCCCGCATTGCGGTAAATTCAACCTGGAAAAAAAAATTTCAATTAAGAAAATTTAATAATCTGGTTTATTACAAATCTGCTTTATTTATTTATTAATTTAAAAAAATACCTGGCCTGCTGTATCTAAAATGTCTAGTAGAGCTGGCTCACCATCAATAACAGCTTGTTGTTGGTATGAGTCCTCTATAAAATTACTTTAATTAGGATTGTACCAATAGTTAAATAATATATACTAGGGCCTAACTTATTTTAAAAATCAAAAAAGTTCAAATTTTGCTTAGTCTTAGTTATATGGCTTTTAAAGGTAATATTTATATGAATTTGATTAATTTTATAGGTGTGGAAATTAGGGGGTTAAATGTATTTTGTGCCAAGATATGATTCTTTTTTGAATAAATTTTAGACTTATACTAGTAGTAATAATTTAGAAATATTTAAATACGTCAAATTTACCTATTTATCAACCTAAAGAGATACTGACTTATTTTAATACCTTATTACTGTCTAATATAAAAAAGTAATTAATAATTATAGATTAAAGAAAAATATAGCATATCACTCTTTTTAAAATGTTTTCTCTTTTTGACGTCTACCTGTTGTTTATAGTCTCTTTTTGACGTTATTTTATTTCGTTATTGTTTTTATGTTTTATGTTCGTTTATGTTACTTATATTATGTACTTTGTTGTTGAAATAACATAAAATACTAAAGTTTAAAATAATTTTTTAATTATTATATTGTTGTGAATATTTTTCAAAACTTCTCTTATACCTATCAACAAGTTCTTCTTTAGAAAAATTCATTATTTTTTTAGAATCAGTTTAACTACTGCAAGAATGGCAGATTAAAAATATAAAGTAATAAAAATACTTTTGACGTGAAATAATAGCCGCTTTTGTTAAATTCATGGCATACCATAAAAAAAACAACAGAAAACAACGATATTTGTGCATTTTCCATTAAAATCGAAATTTGTGGCAAAACGGCCCATTTTGGAACATAACTTATAATTAAGAGAATTCATAAATCATAAAATACTTAACAACATGGCGTATTAAAATATAGGGTGTTCCATTTAAAAAAATAAAGTTATGTTACTTTAAAAACTGCAATATTGGCACCGCCGTAAAAAACACCTTGTGCAAGTTAAAGCCAGTTTTCTTTTACAAAATTATTCTGTCATCCGTGATGTTGAGAGAAACATGACAGGGTATTATAATTTTTAAATCAGTTATTTTTTCGGCGGCTTTTTTGTTTAGGCTGTTTTTTTCCAAATTTTTCGTAAATTGTAAATAGCATGGCAACACCGCAAAAATCATTAAATTAAAATATTGTGTTATACGCAGAATTTCCTACTTAATTTAATTCTGAATAAAAAATTGGGTACTGCTATTTAAAAAATAGTACTTTTATGCTGCCTCGCTTTTTTGGGATACCCTGTATACAATCAAATATTTTTAGAATGTGTACCTCTATGGATCCTATAACTTTTGTATGAAACATTTTCTCGTATTTCTATTAACAACAAATATATTGGACTTCCTCGCACTAATGGGCCACCCTGTATATGAATACATCATTTTAATTTAAAGAGAAAAACACAAGTTCTTATTACCACATATAAATGTTCTTATTATCCCTACTGGGGTAAAAAGAACTTGCCTGTGTTGAGCTGTATATCTCGTATTTATGCAGTCCTGGCATAAGAACTTTTCTCAAATGTTCCTATTACCCTGAGAAAAAAAAAGTTTAATCGGACAATCGGTTTAGGAGATGGATCACTTAATTGTTAGTTGTAGCGGTATTTCAATGGATTATATTTAACAATTTTTTAAGCAAAAATTAAGATACCAGAACTGCTACCATTGTCACTTATATTAGAGTTAATGTTATGTTTTAAAAAAATAACATTTTTTTTTCAAAAATTCATAAAAAAAAAAGTTGGAGAAGTTTAAAACTTTGTATTTTATTATTGAGGTCTTTAAACAATTTTGATATTTTCATGAACTATAGGTCAGAGAAGCAGGTGAATTAGGAAAACAAAAATTTTAATATGACTTTTATTGTGATCTACAGTAAAAAACAATTTTTTTACATTATGCACCTAAAATCTGGTAGCCATAGCCTTATGACCGAATTATGTTTCTTGGGTCTTTTAAAAACATTGCTTAAATATCATAGTACAAATTATTCTGATAACACCTAGAATAGCCTTACACACACACAGTTTGTCTTGAGTGAATAAAACTATTCAAACACCAGATTTAGGGGGCTGTTCTTATTATCCCAGGTTCCTAGTACCCCAGTATCCCCTAACTGAAAAAAAAAGTATTTTTGTAAGTTTAAAATGGGTCCGGTTAGGATCCGCTAATTTCATATTTTTGAAAATATTTAATAAGTTTTGGGTATAGAAGAGTTTAAATTTAAAAAAATCATTGAAAGTCGGAAGCCTGCCTGACTAAGAAAAAAGAACACTTTTAAAGATAACACATAATTTAACCAAAAGTAAACACCAATTGAAAGCAACTAAAACTAACCAGAACTAACCTATTAGCCCTTACCAAACTTCTTAAAAAATAAAATAAACGTTTTTCCTCAACAACTGCCATAAACAAATGTTTTAAAAAAATCAATGCAGTCAGAGAAAAGATACTACATTAAGTTAACTTAAAAATTCTTGGCAATACATTAAAAGACACTTTATGCTTAAAAAAGAAAAGATTCTCTTTCCTTGTCGAACCTGAAGGGGTTATGTAGGTTTTGTTGTCATTACCTAATTATTATTATTTGAAATCTGGCCAATTTTATTATTTTAAACATAAAAGTGTTATTTCGTATTATTTTATGGATGTCTTTTCAACAAATTTAGTGAATAAAATTGGTGATAAGAGTATATATTTTATTTCCATTAGCCTGTGATTGTTAATAAAGGCTAAAGTGAAATAAGTTGATTACCCAGAATGTTGCTAAAAGTAAGTTTTTATTCGAGAAAACTTGTTTATCCTTACTTTACTATATCAAAAACTAATAATTTAACAATATGCTTGTAACATTTTTCCAAATAAAAAGAACCTATGAATATTTCATCTTTCCCCAACCTGTTTAAAATATATTATGTATTTAAAACTAAGTTTGATACCCTTAATTTATCCAACGGATTAGAGATTTGGGATGGGTTATAGAAAATTCAAAAAATACTTACCAATTGTTGGGTCATGATAATCTAGGAAACTATGGCTTACAAATTGCAGTGTTACAGCTGCAAAAAAACACTGATTTTAATTTAACATTTTATAAAACTCTTTAAAATTTAAAGTTCATAATAAAATACCAATTTACCTGATTTTCCAACGCCTCCATCTCCCAACACAACAATTTTATAAACTCTAATTCCCGATCTTGATTTATTTTGATTATTGCTAACTCCAACTGCTGGTCTATCCACCTCAATATCAGAGTCTTTGGTGGACCTATTTGATTCCTGCCTCGATAATTTTCCTTTTTTCTTATGGCTTGCCTCACCAGCCATAATTTTCACTGCAAAACTGCACCACTGTTTTTTAATTTTATAGAAAATTTATTAAGTTATAAAAAAATGCATAAATAAATATTGATGTACGACACTCCTGGAACTTCAAAAATTGACATTTCGTTGTAGCTGAAAAGAGTTTTTGCGCATCACGTCATGGGTCATGGGTCTCATTCACGAACGTACCAAAATATTATTGAGTGGTGGAGGGCAAATCGCATTTCACAAGTATCTGAACCTTAGAAGCCTAGGGCTTAGTTCATATAAGGTATGTTTGTTATCCAAAGTTAGTGTACACTATTTTACACTTTTTTACGTAGGCGCTCTTATTAAAGATGTATTTTAGGACTACGTGGGTAAAAAAAAGTGTAAAATAGTATACATAAAATATTTCTAAATACAAACAATAAGCGAATTACGAGTTCGCAATATTTTTCCGCCGGTTTTTTGAATATTTCATATAGCTGCAAATTTTCTATGGACCTGGTGCTTAAACTGTTGACAAGATGCAAGATGAAAGTATTGACAAGATTATTTAGCAGATTGCGGTTCTAATTTATTTATTTTCTTTAAAATGTTTTTTGTGTTATTTATATTTAAAATTTTTGGTAGTTGTCGAAAAAGTCGCCGATTTTAACCTATTTTGATATACTGGTGTTTTTTGAGGATCTAATTACGAATCTTAAAGAACTTTTAGTCGGAAATGATTTGTTTTTAAGATATCCATTATATCAAATTTGAAAATCAAACTCATCTCTTTTTCCATGTTCCTTCTTCTTTTTGCACACAACTCTTGATTTTTACATTAAATTGGCACGCAATATTTTTATTCTTCTTTTAAAACTTGTTTTTATATATATTTTACCGAATTTTACGCCTTTTTTCCATTTAATAGTAAAGCTTCATTTTTTTTTCATCTTTTCGGCATTGAGGAGATCAGGTCTAATACTGCTTTATGATCTATAGATTTCCATAATGTATTTTTAATTTCATGCCACAACTGATGCTTATTTGAGATTTTTTTCGTGCGAAGTTTTTTTTCAATGATTTTTCAGAGGTTCTCGATGGGATATAGATCTGGAGAGTGTGTTGGCCATTGCGAACTCTTAAACCACTCAGTACATGGTAGCATAACATCTTCAAATATTGTAGATGTGTACTATATTGATGTGGCGAATTCACTTGTTGAAAAGTTCTTGTTGGATACACGTCAAAGAAATCTTTATACAATGGGACCGCTAAGGTCCCGATGCGGGGGTATAGAAACTGAAAGTGCTCAGTCCTTTTGACTCCACTGAACTTGCGCATCGCCTGAGACAGAAATTTAATAGCAAAGCTTCATTTTTAAACGCCGCAACAATGTATGTGATTTTTTCGGCAAACATGGCCGCGACATCTGAAAGTAAAGCTTTGCAATTTAAAGGAAAAAAGGTGTAAAATAAATAAAAAAACAAGGTTTTAAAAGGAGTTTTTAAAATATTGTGTGCCACTTCCGTGTAAAAAAATAAAGGGAAATATAGTGAAAATAAGGTTATTGGATTGATTTTCAAGTTTAATGATGGATATTTCGAAAACGAAACGTTTTCAACAAATTTTTCTTCAGATTCGTATTCAGCGCCCAAAAAATCCTCGTAAACCCAAAGTGGTCGCACAATCGGCATTGTCGCAACTTTCTAAATTCTAGACAATTACCAAAACTTGTTTAACGGAATGTCTATTTGTTATGCAAAAACAGTGTACAATATTTTACCCTTTTTTTACGTAAGTGCTTTTATGGTAGGTGTATTTTAAAACTACGTAGGTAAAAAAGGTGTAAAATAGTATAACACAACGAACTTAAGGTCATATAGTTCGTCGGTATAACATATTTCTAAATAATAAACAGACCTAATATTGTGTCCTCTGTGTATAGACCTCAGAGTCTATTAATCTAAAGGGGTTATGACATCGTCGAGAATTGGGATAGCAAAAGTCCAAGACGTGAGGGAGTGAAAAGGGTCGTTTATGTTGGCGGCCCTGTCGGGTAACTCTAAAAGTTACTAACATTCTCAGCTGTGGACCAGAGTTTATTAAAATAGACTAATGGGGTTACCAAAAGTATCTTTAAGTAGATCTTTATATTAAAAAGCCCAAAATTAAGGGGAACTTAAATTGTTTTCGCTTTCACCATTAGATTTTTTTTGCAACTTTAAATAAGAATACTTAGAAAGGGGGCAAGTTGCATCTTCTTTTTTTTATTTTTCCTTTTCCATGCCGATAATCAGAACGATCGAATCGATATTAAATCTTTTTTCCCTTTTTAGCTTTTTTGTGATTAAATGATAGCAGTAATCTGACTTAAATCTTTGAAATAATAAAAATTTAAAATATGTTTTTCATTTTATAGACATTCAAAAAAAATCGGCTTTTAAATTTTTGGATTTTTTTTGAAAAATTTAAAACAATAGGGAAAAGGAAAATTTTGTAAATATAATATAAACACATAATTAAAAAAAAAAACGTTTAAATTTTATGTGAACAAATTTAAATTTTCCCTAATTTACAAGAAATACTTAAAATTTAAAGGCTAATACAAATTTGTCATGTTTAAACTGAAGCTCATCTTCGTTTTTCCCAAGTAAACTGAGCACTGTTGGCACAATTTAAACCCTTTAAAAAGATTATCCATCTCAAAACTTTCCCTTTTTAAAATAACAGAGCAATGCCCAAAAAAGAAAAAAAAAAGTAAAAAAACCCTGAAAAATGCCAAAGAAATTTAAAATTACTGTTTCTAATTCTTTTGAAAATCTACTTAACATCCTTATAATATCACAACCAAACTATCATTTTTTAAAACCCCCCTTTTTTACAAAATTTTTTACCAAATTAATTTTTTAAAACCAAACGAATAAAATAAACAAAATATTTATCAAATGTCAACTTCAAATTATTTAAGGATCATTAAGTACAGAAAATCCTCCCTTTAAAGTTAAGGACCATTAAGGACCATTTCAGCTGGTGCAAGAAACATTTGAAACTTAAGGGGAGTTAATGCTTAAGAACAACTTAGGTGTCTAAAAAGTGTTGGTGCAACCGATAAAAACTCGCTGTGGACAGAGTCGTGCCACAAGTCGAAGTTTTTATATGGGGTTATTTTTACAGTTAAAAATATTTGTGTACAGAGTTGATATTTTATTGGTTTTGACTATTTTTACTATATTGTTTTTGGTAGTGTTTAGTCGTGTAGTTTTAATTAGTCCTTAGTGTCCAAAAAGTTGTGTTTCCCATAAGGATTCTGTTATTTGCTCGGAGCATGTTAAAAAAGACGATTTTTATATGTCAGAAAAATTGCAAAAGCGGTGATTATAAGATCCTGATCAAAAAGGAAAAACGCGATTAATAAAAGAATGTAAGGTGAAAAATCCTAATGTTGCTATTACTAACAAATATTTTTTTTTATTGTAGCAGTTCCATTCAGTTTGCATTATTACACCTCGGATAACACAAACACGTTTTTTAAGTCCACCAGTGACTCTTCACAACTCTGAATGTAGTTACACAGTTATTAGTAAGTAAATTGAAATTTTGGTGTAATTTTAATTATAGTTATTTGTTGTCAAGAAAGTAAATAGTCAATATTGACTTGCTTATACCTAGAACTTTACCCAAATTTAGGTATAGCATTAATGTACCTTCATAATTGTATTTAATATTTTTCCCATTATTTTGTACATTTATTAAATTTGCGGTTAGTTACATTCTTTACTTGTATTTAATTTCTTTTTTGGATACTTATCTACCAATTACTTGGTATATTATGTTGAAAAAGACATGTTTTAAAATATAATGTATATTTTTTAGATTTGCACTGAAGAAGTTTTTGTTTAGATTGTGTAGTATGAAGTGGACTGCGAAGAACTTGTAAGTAAGTTAAACTTTCAAGTACCAAATAAGAACACAAGATCTAATTCTTTGTTTTATCTTGCAAGGGCTGCCCACAAACTATAAATGAAATTTTTGTGTGTTGTATTAAGTAGGATTTTTAAAGCTTAAATGATTTGTATGTTTTAAAATATGAAATGTAGTATACCACAAAATATTATTAAATAATACCACTAAGTACTGTGTTCTTTCTTCCATATCTGTTTCAAAATGTAAAAATTTCAGTTGTATTTTATTTAATTTGTTTCAATTGTAAATGTATTGTAGTGTTGTAGTTGTGAAACAAATAAAGTTTAGTTTTTAGCAATAAACCTGTATTCACATTTTTTACATAAAATAATTCATTTTATTGCCAAAGTGGAAAATTTTGCTATTATTCTGCAATATCAAGATGCTGTATGTTCCGTAAGTAAATAAATAACTAGTTTTTAAAAGTAACATAATTAGTTTTTTAAAAAAAAATAAATTAAGGATTGAAAAGACAAATTTATATATTTATAAAGTAATACAAAAACATCGTCATAAATTCCTAAAAAAGTTATTTTTCTATGGCTTCCAGTGTCTGATTTGGAGTTGGATATTTTGTAATCTTACAAAGATCTTCAAGATAGCTTGTAAAAGCCCATTTCTGATCCTGCACTTACAGAAAAGCTTCCTTCCTGTCTTTCTTCTATAGATATTTTCACGGCGTGCTTAGACAGTTGGCCAGTATAATTCCCTTTTTTGGTAGCTCCCAACAGAGCAACACGTGCAACTTTCATGCATCTTTTAACAGTTCAGCTAAAGAGGCCCCGAACTTCCCGCTTTCTTCGTTTCTTCATCCCTAGAGTGTCAAGACTATGGAACCTGCTACCTGTAGAATTTAAGTCTCTTGTAAATAAACTCCCTCTTACCACACTTCAGCCACCCACGGGGCGTTCATACTAGGCCTCAGCCTTCGCGGACTGTTCCAAGATAAAAAAAATAATTAAAGGGCCCAAACTTCTTTATCGTGTGGTTAAAAATAGAGTAAGTACTCATAATTATAACAAATTAGCAATCATGAGTATTTTCTACATTTTAATTTTTTTCTCATTTTTTAAAATATTTAATGTAGTAGATACCATTGATGCCATCGTCGTGTTGTCGCTTTAATTTTTAATTTCAATACTTAATTGAATTACATTTATATTTTTGAAATATAAATTTTGTTCGTCGGTATAAAAGCAGTTTTTCGTTTCCACCTCAATTCTACCCCACTGTCCGGCAAAAAATCCAACATGGCCGAAATGGACCCTTCTTGACGTCACACGAGAGTTTTTCAATATGGCGGATGTCATAACCCCCTTTAGATTAATAAACTCTGGTTTAAATATACATTTTTGGGTCTGTTTGTTATTCAGAAATACTTTACACTTACGTAAAAAAAGTGTAATATAGGGTACACTATTTCTAAATAACAAACAGACCTATTTATAATACTTAAGGCTTGCTTAAGGCTGTGCTTAAGGTCTTTTTTTATTCAGAAATACTTCACTTTTTTTCTTCACATAGTCCTAAAATATACGTTTCATAAAAGCGCTTATGTAAAAAAAAAATTTTTTTTTTTAAAAAATTTAAAAACCCTTTTAAAAAAAAAAAAAAATTTTTGGTTTTTTTTTTTAAAAATTTTGGCTTTTTAAAAGGGGGCCTTTTTTTTCCCCCCCAAAAGGAAAAAAAACCCCCCCCCTTTTTTTGGGGGGGGGTTTTTTTTTTTTTTTTGGGGTTTTTTAAATTTTGGGAATTTAAGGGGAAAAAATTTTTTTTTTTTTTTCCCCCCGGGGGGGGTTTTTCCCCGGGGGGGGTTTAAAAAAAAAAAAATTTTTTAAATTTAAAAATTTTTATTTTTTTAAAAAAAAATTTTTTTTTAAAAAATTTTTAAAAATTTATTTTTTTTTAAAATTTTTTTTTTTTTTAAAAAAATTTTAATTAAAAAAAAAAAAAAAATTTTTTTTAAATTTTTTTTAATTTTAAAAAAAATTTTTTTAAATTAATTTATTTTTTAAATAAAAATTTTTTTTTTAAAAAAAAATTTTTTTTTTTAAATTTAAAAAATTTTTAAATAAAAAAAAAAAAAAAATTTTTTTAAAAAAAAAAAAAAAGGGGGGGCCCCCCTTTAAAAAAAAAATTTTTAAAATCCGGGTTTTTTTTTAAAAACCAAAAAAAAAAAAATTTTTTTAAAAAAATTTTTAAATAAAAAAAAAAAAAAATTTAAATTTTAAAAAAAAAATTTTTTTTTTAAAAAAACCCTTTTTTTCCCCCCTTTTAAAATACCCCCAAAAAAAATTAAAAAAAGAAAAAGGGGGCCCCCAAAAAAAATTTTTTTTTAAACCCCAAAATGCCCCTTAAAATTACCTTCTAGAGGCAGCTTTGCCGCTGCACCCTGCGAACAAGCGTGCGAAAGAAAAAGAAATTAAAGGTACAACCTTTTTTTTGAGACTGCCGACCAATATTATTACGCAAAGCTAGAGAAAAAGGTTATACCCCTGTTTTCTCTCTTGCACGCTTGATTGCTTAGCCAAGCTGCAAGGCTGCCTCTAGCGGGTTTATGTTCGAGGGTGTTAACAGCTGATTTTCATCATTTTATTTTTTGTTGATGTTTATTTTCCACATGAAAAAAAAAACTTTAAAATAACAAGAGTAACCATGCCCTGGAATTTGTATTTTTTTGTTTACATTGTAGGCTATAACAATAAAATACAATAAAATAATATAGAGCTAATCTTAGAATGATTCATATTAATAAATACAGTTGTGATAATAACTGACTGATATGGCATTCAAACAAATCAATCAGGTATTTGTTCCTTATTTATCCGGTCCAATTTTTGATAATAAGTTGTAAATTAGATTTAATCGTCTTTTTAGTCTTTATTCGAGCTGTGTTGTTTTTAAAGCAAATGTAGGCTTAATAGCATTAGTGTCAGAATGCATAACATAAAGTTTCACAAATATACTTACGTGCAACATACAACTAATACACAACAAATTCCCGTAATCCCTACAACACAGGCAATTTCTCAGGGTCCAAGCCAACCAAAGTGTGTTAAAAAAGTGCCACTTTAAGACCTACTGATGTAGAAAAACTAGGCGATATACAGGTATAATTTTAATAATGTCTTGAATAGTTGGTTAACTATGAATCAAAGTATCGTAAATTCTTAAATTTATCGTAGAACTACAAACCAGCTAAACATATGTCTGTAGGCAGTGCAGGATATGATATTCTGTTAGGTAAACACTGATTTATTGATATGCTTAATGAAGAACAACATCTTACATTAAAAGACAATAAACATTAAAGATCCTATTTTAAAGAAATTAAGAATTTGTAAAACAGGCTAAGAAGCTGTGAGTTTGATAACAACTGTACTTTAAATTGAAATGATTTGAAACTTTAAAAAAATAGAGTGGTTTTTAATATTTAGTCACAATTTTTTTTCAAATTTTAAATACAAATTCAATAAATAACTTATGAAAAACCTTAGAAAATTACTTTTTTCCACTACCTTCTTAGAAAGTATCGTTTTCAACCCCTGATTAAGACAGCACTTTACCTCCCTGTTCTAGCTGAGCATGCCAATTAATTTATGTCTTGTCAATATTAATGTCTTAAGTGATTTCAGATCTTAAGGGCCTCACAGACTATCGTTCCTTTTAACCTTCTTAATCGCCGATTAAGACTGCTCAGTCGGACGATTAAAGCTTTTATTTCCCTACACTTAATTTAATTTTAAACCGCCTTAATTATCATACATGAAGTGTGTTTATTTGTTAAAAGAATGACAATTAGAAACGTTCTGCACCACACACTTCGTTTTTAAATGAAGGCGGACGAATCGACGATCAGGATTTCCTTATTTTTGGTTTTGGCTCACAAACTGGCAATACTAATGGATGCTTTTGATCGCCATGATTAAAACTGCTTAAAAAGAACGAGGTCTGTGGGGGCCTTTATGTTATACTTTGAGAAGTTTTTAATTCAGGTGTTTATCCCGGGTTTTTCAAAACAATCAAAACCACAATTTAATACTAGGACACTAAGTTCAAAGATAATTTTTTAAAATTTGAATAAAAAGTAGTAGAAGTGCATTTCCTTCCTTCGATTTTGATGCCCTTAGCTTTGCATTGCATCAAATTATCCGCGGAGAAAAAGAGGCACTTTATTCCCTTGTTATGTAAATAATTATTATCTTACTGTCTGCTTTGACTTTTGTAGCTCAGATGACCCTGTGCTAAGGCAAGAGTTTTTGGAAATGCCAATTTGTTGTCATTTTTCATTACACTCACCTCAACCAACTTTTTTAGTACTAATTTCAGATTATTTTACCCAGCCTGATTTAATGTACCTGAAAATGCCAGTTTCAGGTCTAAAGATTGTTAAATTGACAATATTTAAAAAAACAGTTTCAGTTTGTATATTTGTTTGTGTATAGATTAAAATATTTCAAGAATTGTATCTACTAATATTTTATTAAGGATACTTTATTTGCATCTAGGATTGACATGAAAGAGAGTTCAAAATAAAACAAAATATTATGTTGTGAGCCTCTGTAGGTCAGTAGGTAGGTTTAAAGTGAGTGGGTATAACACTCTTCCACCGCCACCGATCGGTCTGTTGTGGCTCACACCCTTTTATATTTCTCCCACCAGGTCCAGACTTCTAATAAATCTGATGATCCTGTTGAGAGATCTTTCACCTCACCCGGCAACAAGGTGTCATTGTCGAGTTGCGAATCTTAATCGTGCCATTGCCGGGCACAACCAGTATGTGTTCTGCCGATTCATTCTCCTCCATGCATGCGCACTGGCGTCTTCTGCTGGGCCGATCTTGTGCATGTGATATTTCAATCTGCAGTGTCCCACTAGAGTTTTAAAGTGTACCCTTGATTGCTCCAGTAGTTTGACAGTACATTGTTGGTTCGGTGGGCTTATAAAAGCCTTCGAGTGTCTGAGGTTGTGAGCCTAAATAAATACATATAACAAACCTAATTTTACTATAAAATAATTAAAGGAATATCAATAATATCTAAAATTCTATAAATGTTTTCAGGAAAATTTGGATCCTCCTCCTCCACGAGATATATCGAAAGAGAACCTAGGACTATGGATTGGCTGGACATATAAGAGTGACAGACAAGTTGTGCGGGAAGCAGCTTCTAAGGGACATGTACCCCTGGCTGCCAAATTTCTTAGGCTTAGGAAAAATGTTGGAACAGACCACATTACAGAATTTATTAAGGAGGAGGTAAATAGCACTTTTTAGTGGTAACTGATAAACAGGATGATTCTAATAGTAGTCAAGATGAGGTAGTGGTAGTTTCTGTTAATAATATTGGTTTTACTCAGTGTGTCAACCTCATCAAAATACTGCACAATAATTGACTTAAACGAGTGTGCAAGGTCAAGTACCATAATGATCTAAACCCAAGGGTGGTGGACATACAGGAGTGCTCAATTTCTACTATTTGTCTGCAGTTATATGTTATGTTTGTGACGTCACCGTTTTCCCCAAAATATTGATTTATTTTATTATTTTATGTTTAATATTCAACTTTTAAAAGATAATTTGGATGTAAACCAACTATTAGATCAATATTGTATACCATTTGATAAAATTCAGACTATGCTGATAAAACATCATCACTTATAAAGAAATCAGCTAAAATAAAATTATATCCATATAGTTTATAAGATATTTTTTTATTTATAGTGTAAATTACATTCAAAGAAATAACCAATGGACAATGAACCCTGTCTCTGTAACTCCTACACTAATAATACAGTAATAAGAACTTAATTCAACTATATATAATAAAAACCAAACTAATACCAAAGTTCCAATTATTAAAAAGCTAAAAATAAAACCAAAAACACGAAAAAAAAATCAAATGCAATTTGAATCATAAAATGTAAACAAAACAATAGGGAAAACGATTTCGTCACAAATGTCGAATTAACGTTTAAAGGACATGGCACACTTCTTATGAATTTGAGTCACCGACAGATTTTCTTGAAATTTTAGTATTTTATTTTGGAAGTCAAAATAAGCTTTTTCTTTCATTGCGCTAACCTTATAGCTATACAGGGTGATACCATAAAACAGGGGTCTCCAAACTTTCCAGCCTTAGGGCCATACTGATTAGTCCAGTAAGTTCCGAGGGCCAAAACCATATTATCATTGTTGCCGGTGGTAAGAAGTGAAATAGTCCACTGATGAAAAAAAAGTCCGAAAAAGTACACAACGTTTAAAAAAGGCTGCAAATTGGACTAAAGTCCGCAAAACGGCAACACTGCATATTATTAATTTTCCTGTCATTATCTGTAATTTCTAGATTAGTCGTAGAGTACGAGCCATGAGGAGTAACGTGACACGACATCTGGTGGACACAAGCGGAAATAGGTAGTACCTTCTATCGCTAACAGATGGCGCTAATAGCACGTACAGAATAATCTCGTTGGTTCGAGAAAGTTCTGGTGTCTTCCACTCACTTCTAGATGGCAGTAATTGGAATATATAAGAAGGCTATGACACTGTTGTTAAATAAAATATTGCATACCTCCTTAAAACGTGTTTGTGCGTGTTTAAGTTTAAGACATCTTTATAACAGTATTTTGATTTGAATTGTTGCTTTTGTGTGTGAATTAGTAGTATGGAAAAGAAGCGAAAAATTGATAGTGAATGCAGAAAATTCAAAGATCAGTGGAACATTCAGTATTTCGTAATTGAGTCCAGTAACAAGGCGCTATGTTTGATTTGCAATGAAAGCATAGCCGTTCTCAAAGAATATAACATTAAACGTCATTATGAAACAAAAAATTTTCAAAATTACTCAAAATATACAGGAAGTTTGCGGACAGAAAAATTCGAAGCTATGCAGCGCGGATTGAAATCGCAGCAATCTTCATTTACAAAACTCAAAACTGAACAAGAGGCTGCAACTCCTGCCAGCTTTCGTGTGGCTCTTGAAATTGCAAAACGTGGAAAACCATTCACCGATGGAGAAATGATCAAAGAATGCATAATTGCAGTAGCCGAAGAAATGTGCCCTGAAAAGGTAAATTTATTAAAAACTGTCAGTACGTCAGCAAACACTGTGGCTCGAAGGGTAGAAAGCATCGCTGAAAATATATCCTCTCAACTGTTCGACAAAAATGGACATTTTGAATGGTTTTCTTTGGCCTTGTATGAGTCAACGGATGTGTCAGATACCTACTGCTCAGGTGTTGATTTATATTGGAGGAGTAGATAAAAGCTATGAAGTGCATGAAGAACTTCTTGATATGTATAGTATTCATGGCACAACTACTGGTACAGATATTTTTAAAGGAGTTGAAATGGCCATTAATCAAAAGAACCTTCGATGGAAAAACTTAAAATGTATTACAACTGATGGAGGCAAAAACATGAGTGGGAAAGATAAAGGAGTGGTCGCTCTTGTGTCAAAGGCTGTAGAAAATGACGGTGGTTCAAAACCATTAGTCTTACATTGTATCATTCATCAACAGTCTTTGTGCGGAAAATGTTTGGATATGTCTGACGTTCTGAAACCAGTCATATCAACTGTTAATTTTATCAGATCTTTTGGGCTGAATCACCAACAATTCCGACAATTTATTGAAGAGATTGGAGAAACTGACTTACCTTATCATACTGCCGTACGCTGGCTTAGTTGTGGGAAAGTCCTTCAGCGCTTTTTTTAACTTCGAGCAGTGATCGAAATTTTTTTGAATGAAAAGCATCGCCCTCTTACTGAATTACAAAACAACGCATGACTGTGGAAGTTAGCATTCTATGTTGATTTGACAAAACATGTGAACGAACTGAATTTGGGATTGCAAGGAGAAAACCAGCATCTTCCTGATTTATACACTAATATCAAATCATTCCGGAAGAAATTGAGACTGTTTCAATCACAACTACGAAGTAAATGTTTTTCACATTTTAAAAGATGTGAAATATTCAGCCACACTACTGAGACTGAGTTTCCTATCGATTTTGCAATCGAAACTTTGAGTGCTTTGAAGATAAATTTTGATACTCGTTTCTCGGACTTTGATGCCATTGCGAATCAAATTAAGATTTTTCAGAATCCTTTTGATACTGACATTGAAACCCTAGCCCCGGAACTTCAAATGGAAATGATTGATCTACAATGCAGTGATATAATTAAGAACAAATATCAAAACTCATCTTTGTTGGAATTTTATAAGAGTCTTCCACTGACACAATTTGATAATTTGCATAAATTTGCTCGTGATCTGTTTTCTGTTTTTGGTACTACTTATTTGTGTGAGAAAACCTCCAAAATGAAGTACACAAAAAATGTTTACGGATCGAAATTAACTGATGAGCATCTTAAATCTCTTTTAATAATTGGTACAAGTAAAATTAGTCCACAACTACAAACTATTGTCAGTGGAAAATCTCAATTACATAAATCTCATTAGTATTTCATATGTCATTATGTTTGTTATAAGTTATGTGATTATTTAAAATGTATAAAATGTTAGTTGGATTCATTTCAATAATTTGTTAGTTATTATATACGAGTTAAATTTTCTCATATTATACATGTTACTATTACATTCTGTAATTTCTTTTCAATTATACAAAAACAATAACAATTTAAACTTTACAAGAATTTATGGTTGCCCAAATTCTACCAATCTTTAAAGCCATTAAAATAACATTTTTAACATAAAATTTTTAGTAAACATTGTAGAATTATATTTTATAATTTAATCTTCATAAAAATTTTTATGCTAAATTTTTAATTTAAATTGGGCAACAAAACTTTTGCCAAAGAACTAGTTTGGAACTGGAAAATTAGTTGAATTTATAAATTTGTTGATTTATTTATTGTTTGTAATTAGGTTTATTTCGAATATTGTTTGGTGTGATATTGTTGTTATATATTGAATATTAGTTAAGAGAGTTCTACCGACACATACAGGTGCAGTAAGTACCTAGGTGTCATTATTATTATTATAAAAAGCATTTTGTTAAGTTTCAAAATTTTTATTGTAAACATTGTAAACATCTTGTAATTTTGTAGTCAATAAATAAATAAATAAATAAATAAAAAAAAAAAATAAGTTAAATTTTCTGCATATTATATATATATATGTCTTTACTCATTACAATTCTGTGTTTCTTTATCCAACTTATCACAAAAACAATAACAATAAGCCTACAAGAATGTTATGAGTTAGCGGAGTTAGCCCATGACCATATCAATGTAGATGTCATATTAATAATTATTCAACATAAAATTAGAATACTTCAGTAAACTAAATTTACATATTATATTACATATATAAATTTAATTTGCTATAAAAATTATTTGTTCTCTAAAAGGAGTTTTCAAGTATGCTAGCTCTCCGCGGGCCGGACAAAATCTGTCCGCGGGCCGGATGTGGCCCTCGGGCCGTAGTTTGGAGACCGCTGCATAAAATAAAGCCCAGAATGTTTAAAAATATTTATTTTATTTATTACAAAATACTGTCTGTTACCCAAGACTGATTAAATTAGGCATTTTTTATATAAAAGAATACATTTTATACAAAGTACTTTGTTTATCATGTACAGGGTTTTTATCTGTCATGACCCACAGGGTGCACGATTTATTAATGAACCAACAAATATAGAGTCCAGAAGGCCTAAATATAATATATTATATCAGTTATTATTATAACCTATACGAATTTCGTAACTTGGCAGTAACTCATTCATATATACAGCGTGTCCCCCCAAAAAAGTCATTTTTAGATACTGGGTGAACCAAAATTATATGGCGGTTTTATTTATATTTTTTTCCAGTCATACTGAAACCGCTGTTGTAAAAGAAAATTAGCGATCTACCCAAGAGGTATACTTTATTCAAACCAGATCTAATTGTAGCACCAGATGGAAACATCGTGGATGTGCAAGGTTTATATTTTTCGGATATAAGAAATAATGCAGCTATTATTCGTAATGAGATGCAACAAGACCGCGAAAATATTCGTCAATGGGTACACGATGGCGATGTATTTGTTGTGGGCAGAGGTTATAGAGACGCTGGTGAGTTTTTAGAAAATCTTAACATAAACGTGCAGATGCCACCTACCCTTGCACGAAATCATAGGCAGTTTACAACTGAGCAGGCAAATATGGTACGAAAAATTACAAAAACAAGATGGATAGTGGAGACCCGGAATGGACACCTAAAAGTATTTAATTAAGCTAAATAATGGCCTTAGTTTTATTCAAATGAATAATACTAATTAATACAACATTATTGTTATGAGTTACTAATAAAAATATGTCCCTCTACAAACAGTATCTAACTTTTTACTGTTTAAAGTTTACCATAGTGTTTATTTTTGTTTTGAAATGATTAAGGGTTACCCTAAAGCCCGTAATGTGTATTTTTACTGTAAGATATTAGGCATAAATTATTATTCATGTTTGTATTAAATTGCGACATTTTACGTAATACTAAGTCACTTTTCGAAACTTTTGTTTACATCACCCAGTATGTTAATGGTGTAGATCGGTGAAAAATCTTTTTACAACAGCGGTTTCAGTATGACAAAAAAAATATAAATAGAACCGCCATATAAATTTGGTTCACCCAGTATCTAAAAATGACTTTTTTGGAGGGACAGGCTGTATATATGAATGAGTTACTGCCAAGTTACGAAATTCGTATAAGTTATAATAATAACTGACATAATATATTATATTTAGGCCTACTGGACTGCACCCTGTAGGACATGGCAGATAAAAACCTGTACACGATTAAAAAAAAGTACTTTGTATGGAACATATATTCTTTTTATATGAAAAATGCTTAATTTTATCATTCTAGTGTAACAGACAGTATTGTGTAATAAATAAAATAAATATTTTTAAGAATTTTTGGCTTTATTTTATGGTATCACCCTGTATAGCTACAAGGTTGGCGCAATGAAAAAAAATACTTATTTGGACTTCCAAAATAAAATTCTAAAATTTCAAAAAAATCTGTCGGTGACTCAAATCCATAAGAAGTGTGCCATGTCCTTTGGCGAATATAGGCTTAAATGGGATCGAGCATTCCTCTAAGGTTACCACCCTTGATCTAAACCTACTTTTGTGCTTTTAGTTTGTTTACTGTTTTACAACGACTATTGGTGTTCGCATATGGCAAACTAGTACTGTTATTTAGAAATTTTAAACAAGTGATAAGAGTCAGACGTTACAGCAAACAAGCAGTACTATTTAAGTAATTTGTTGTGATTATTATTCCCCAGATTATTCCTTTAATAGATCCATTTCACATATTTTTATTGTCTAAAAATAGTCCTAAAAGTAGCCCTTTATATACTATATAATGCTTCTGCCAAATAAATTTTTATACAAAAATGTATAACAAAGTTACAAGCATTTAAAATTCAAATATTCACAAAGCCTGATCGACAGAGGCGAGAGGCCCAAGTTCAAATGTTACATCTTGAATAAAAGCAGAGTAACATTAAAACAATTATGATATTTAATTAGTGGATAAGTGCCATTTTCATGTGTTTATTTAAAACAGAATACTATAATCTAGTCATTTTTGTTTGATAAAAACAGATCAACAAAAAACGTATTGCATTGCTTCAAAAAGTCAATAACTACACAAAAGGTATTGCATTGGTTGAAAAATGATGAACAGTTTTTAGAGCTTTAACCGGTTTTCTGTGAAATGTATTGTTTTTTGTTTAGTTTGCGATGGATTTTGACGGTCTAACTGCCTTTACATTTAATATGTTGCATATTTGCATTAAACCAGTTTATCTTAAATCGGAATAAAAGAACGCGGTGGATTTTTTATTTCTGCTCTTAATGAAATAAATTAACGAAGCAAACAAAAACTAATATTGAAACTCGGCAACTTGTGTCGTCACACGGCGTTTTGGTCTGACGACAAAGTTAAAGAGCCAGACGTTAACATTAAATCGTAATTACACCAAAACTAATTTTTTTCTGAGAAAAGATGTTTGGGAGATAGTTTTTTAATAGGCCAAGGAAGAGATAAATTTTTGTGCAAGGGGCCCATTATTGTCCCTAAAATATTTTATTTAAAATGAAAAGATCAAAAAAGTTTGTTCTTTAAAAGGTAGGAAGTTTAAGTATAGAAAATGTAACATAAAGGTAATTCTCAAGCTGATCCAGATTTTAACGAATGACTGGAGGTCTCTTCAAAGAAAACCAATAAGAACTGGATTACAATAAATAAATAAATAAACAAAAGAACCAAGAAAGAAATAAAGATGGTACTAGTGGCGGCTGGTCCATAAGGGCGAAAAGGTTGTGACCTCCCGGGACAAAATTACTATTATTACTGAATTAAGTTAGACGGCTACAGCCGTTCAAACTTGTTATCTAATTATGACTGAGGTTTTTAAATGCGTTCACTGTCTACGCACAAACGCAACTGTTCAGTAAATTGTTCCACCTTCTGACTATTCCATTTGATACAAACTTTTGACGACAGAGTTTATGAAAATGCTCTTGTTTTAACTTGTGCATATTATGTAAATAATCAATAAATCAAAAATAATATTTTGTATTAAATCAATCAATCGAAAAAATTAATAAAAATCCTAATTTTTACTAAATTAATTTCCCATTGCCAACTTCCTGACACCCAGTCCAAGTAGCTCGAATTCGCAAAATATATTCCTTATCGATGTTTTACGTGGCAGGAATTATTTCGCCCTGACCGTCCGCCTGAACCTACAGCCGCTATGTCGTACACCCCCACCGAACCGGTGAGCTATTTCATATACGGGATTTAAAAGCCGGGGCCAGTACGATTTGATTCGTTGCATGGGGTATCGTTTTATTCGTTGCTGCCTCGCTTTTGCATGTTTAAATAATGGGAGGAATGGCTAATAATGTACAGAATTTGTTATAAACTGTGAGTTTTCCCGACTTTCGCTCTTTGACAAAGTTCATATAAGATCTAGATACAGATCTGAGGCTTACTCAGGCTGATAAATTTACAAAAGGCAGTTATTATACAAGGAATTTTAAGAAAGACGTCGACAAAAAAATAAATGGATATGCGTTGTTTTTCATGTTTATTGTTTTATTCAGACAGTAAAATAGCCCGTTGATATACTAAGGCACGGGTCGCCACTGGATTGTACCTAAAAAGTAGATGGGTAATATATGCTTGGCTATACTATTTTTAATTGTAGTAATTCAATATAAAGTTTATTAATACATAACAATACAAAAATACAATTTTTCAGAACCATTGCAAGAAGCCTTAAAAAAACATGATGGCAGTAATTATTGTTTTTAATCCAATTTAATAATACTTTCTATCAAAATACTCTTTTTAATGTGTCATTCTTTATTTTTTCCTATATTAAAGAATTTCGGTTAAACATAATGTATAAAATAAAGTAACTCTAACATTTTCGTAAAATAATACTTTCTATGGTAAGGCTGGATATTATAATGTCGGATTATTTCCACTTCTTTGGTTTTAACTTCAGGTTTTTAAAATGTGGATTTTATAAACTTCTAGTTACGGTTAAAACTAGGTTTAAACTGAAGATTTCAGAATCAGATTGTAAACTAAAAGGTGAATTTTTTAAAAGAAAATATAAAAAACAACAGGTTTGAACCTTACTTTAATCTTAAGATGTTTTTGTGCAGTACCGGGCCTAATTCTTTTTACATTTCATTTGTTTTTTTTTTGGTGTAGTGTACTCAAACTTATTACACATAATTGTTTTAAAATTTATATCTGGTTATATTTTTATTGACATTGTTGCCCACTTAGAATTATTTTAAAACGCAAATGACACAGGCTTACCAGAAATAATCTTCGAGCATATACCTACTAGAGGCTTCGCCGTCTCTCACCAGTGCGAACAAGCGTGCGAGTGGGACAGAAAACTCGGACCACTTTTTTCTCTCTCGCTCCACCGATCGCACGCAGGGCGCTTTTTTATTCGTCTAACTATCCTGACGAGTTACTGTAATTAAATAAAGCATTACAGTACCTATCTTCTGGATTGAAAAATACTTTACTGTTATTTAGTGGTAACTTTGTAACTCTTGCAACCAATCACCTAACGTGTGACAATTACAACATTTGACGGTTGTGGAGATGCGAACTGACATTGAAGTAAAGTAAAAAGAGATAATTGCGTGCGTCTACTACTTAAGTTTTTTATTTAGCAATCACCTACATAAATAATATTTATACTTTTGTACAACCTTATTTTATGGACTATGACGAATGCGTCAGGTTCTCGTACATTTTTTAATCCTGCCGGCAAAAATATTTATCTATTTATTTAAAAATGTACACTACAGAATAAACTCTAAAAGGCACAAAACAAAAGAAACGATATTCAAAAAGTTTAAAGAAACGATACGAATACAATTACAATATGGCACACATATTTTTTTTGGCACTAGGCTGATCAGCCATTCAGCCAGTCACAAATCAATGGCACACATATAAACAACCAAAAAAAACACAAAAGTTAAATTACAAATAATCCAGAACTGATAAATGTAAATTACCGAAGCTATCTTTTAAGGGAACTTGGACTTATTCCAACATACGGTAGATATGTCGTAATCTTTTCGTGAAATCCGTCTTTTCACGAAGATCCTACTCTTTTTGTAAACCGTCGGCATATCATGTAAAATAATCAAGTTACATATGCCTAGGCTTATCATAAAGAGCTAGCGCAGTTTCGTCATATTGTTTCGTAACATAATCTGACTAATTTTAAAGGTATATATTCGTACTTTTTTTTTTAAATTAATACTAACTACAACTAACCAGAACTAACCTGCTTCTTCACGAAATTGTCAATCCGTACATTTTACACCGTATGCCGACTTTTCATAAACTGACTAGGATCTTTATGAAAAGACAGATTTCACTAAAAGACTTCGACATACAGAAAGGTCCACTGTAGTAGAAACATAGGAATCACTTTGTCGAATTGACTTCCATTCGCCTGACTCGAGCTAGCAAACAAAACTCGCAAAAACGATGCGATAAATGTTGAATGTTTTTGAAGATTTAATTTTGAATTTAAATATTATTTGCTTTCTTGCAGCCGCAGGCTGTTCTCTTGGAAACTCGTTTCTTCACTAAAAATAAATAATAATGGACGTTTACGAACTTCGTGAAAAGGTTCAAATTGTAAAATGGTATTTGCAAGGAAAATCATATCGACAAATTCATAAAATTTGGTATTATCTGGTTTCAGCAAGATGGTTGTCCCTCTCACAATGGACGTATTGTTCAAGGATATTTGAACAATACGTTCCTAACTGTTTGATTTGTGGACGTGGAACCATTTTGTGGCCCGCGAGATCACCAGACCTTGCTCCTAATGATTTTTTTTGTGGGGTTATTTAAAAATGAGGTTTATGGTATGATAGGGCTAATAATTTAGAAGAACTGCGAATAAAAATCGAAGAAGCTTTTCAAACTATCAGCCCTAATATGCTAACAAAGGTTAGACGGGGCTTTTACGATCGTTTGGGATATTGCCTTGCGCAAGAAAGAGGTTTGTTTGAATATTTATTATAATTTCATTTAAGAGTATTTTTTATGTTTATAATTATTTATTTTTTCATTGTGTACTATTTTAATTTTAGAAATGAGTTTTGTGTTTAGAGAACTTACTTTTTATTTTGCTTTGGCAATTAATGAACTGATAAATAAAGCTGTTGGTATTTAATTCCCTATTTATAAATAACGGTATTAAGTATTAACTGTTTTCTCAACAGATTAACCGTATAAATAAACCATACAACACACCCGTCCGAAAGCATATTACAAATTGAGATTCGGTTGTATTAATCATGCATGCCGACGTTTATTGATCGAAGCGGACAGTAGTAAATTCATCAGTTCCCTGCTATGTTTCTACTACGCTAGAGCTGTCTATATACGTCGGCGTCAAACACTGAAATCCGTCATTTCCTGAAATGACTAATTAGTACATCATGCCGGCAAACAGCGTAATACCTTATTTGACTAACCAGAACTAACCACACAGTCATTTCCTGTAATGCATAGGCAAGCAATGAATTAAAAATGATTATTATATTGTTTTCCTAAAAAAGATTTAAGCAATAAAGAAAATGACTGGATAGTTAGTAAAACACTGTAATAATAATTCTATTACGCTGTTTGCCGGCAATACATGTACTAACTAGTCATATCAGTTTTCGTAAGAAACTATATATGTATCCCAAAATCCTGGCAGAGCGCTTTCGGCTAAAAAACCATCCTCAAAGCCTAAAAAGCGAGAGACAACAAAGATAGTTGAGAAAGTTTTTTCAAATGATCTATAGGTATATTTTTTCGAGATTTGGATATTAGGATAAGATTTTGAGTTAAATTAATTTTTTTAGAAAAATTCTTGTTTTTTTGGAAAGGTTTATAAAGCTAAATTTAAAAATATGTATTTAAATGTTTTATGGAGTTGTTTTTATTAAGATTGTTAATACGTTTTAACAATCTTAATAAAAATTACTGAAAAAAAATGTGAAATTGATTTTAAGAAACATTTATTTAATTTAAAAACTGATAAGAAATGACAAGAAAAATAAAAGAAAAACTGCCAAAGTCTGTTGTGTACTTACTCGTCAAAATGGGGCACAGAAAAACAGTCTCCAAAATCTACACATAATTGTTATACAATTAAGGTTAAAATTCATTACATTAACACATATTTTAAAAAGTTTTTTTTCTATAAAAATTGGGGTTTCATTGCCAGAGAGACAAAACGTTAAGACACTCTAAGTGTGCCAATATTAACAAAGTTCATAATCCTAACTTCCTTAAGTTATAAATTAAAAACATATTTCTAAAGTTCATAACATTATCAAATTTTTTTGTGGGTAAACCCTACTTAAAGTTCTACACAATTCAAATTATATCTAAATACAAAATTAAGCTTAATTTCTGTGTGAATGTTTGTATATTTAGTACTACCGATTGAAATTTATAATTGTTGGATCTCCATAACGTAATATAATATAGCTGTATAATTTTTTAGGTTTTTATGTGGGTTGACGAACTTCTAAATAGAAAACTAATTCTCAGCGTCCTAAGAATTCTTGAAAACATCGATGCTGATCCAATTTGTGAATTACAAAATATTTTTTACAAAGCGACGAATAAAGATCAGAGACAGTACATTGGTAACTATTTAAAAGAGCAAAACTCCCTGCCGAGCAAAATGGATCAGCTGTGGACTTTTCTGGAAATAATTATTGAAAATAAAGTTCTGACATACCCTAGTAGTCTTCTCAAGGATAGCATTGAAAATTTAGATAAAAAATCGGATGTATGGAAAGATCATATAGCCGCCAAATTGTTTCTGAACACCCATGGTAAGGCTATTTTTATAGGTATGGCTGAGCTCTTGTTCTATTGTAGAACTGTTTTATAAAGCTTTAATATAAAAAAAATTGATGTTAGGTAATAATAGTAATTGAATGGAGTAGTGGCAAAACAAGAAATTATACATGACAGACTTTGCGAACTCTGTAATAGAAGATCCGTAGCAGATTTTTTTTCCGTTTGTTTTACATAATTGGAATAGTTGCTTATGACATATCAAAGACTTTTGACCAGGTCTGGCACAATGCGCTTCTAAACAAACTTTCATCTTACAGTCTTTTACCTTAACTTTCTTCTTGGCTCTTTATTTTTCTTTTAAATAGACGTGTATCAGTTGTTGCAAGTGGTCACTTCTCTAGCGTGCATCAAATTAATGCTGGAAAGCTTCAGAGATCTTTTTTCCAGAATTACTTTCATTCATCGTTTTGCTGGCGATAGTATGCTTTTCTCTAATATTCTGTTTCACAAGCCAGCCTCTAGACATAATTAGAAAAACAAGCGCAAATAATGTAGGTATCCGTTTCACTGGACCTTCAGTTATAATCAGGTTAAGGCACCAAAAATGTTGTCCAGTTTAATACATCAAAGACATTCATAGTCGCTATCACAAAAAAAGTCTGTTAGTAATCATATTTTATTTATAAGCAGCCAAACTCTGCAAAACAGTGTTATTTAACCTTCTGGGCGTTACTTTTGATTTGACCTTAATTCGCATAAAAACATGATCTTCATGTCATAACACCTCTAAAAAATTTAGGATTACTCTTTCAGGCCAGAAAATATTTTTCACTTTTACTTTATATACTCTATATGTATTCTGAAATACTCTTCCCATATTTAGCGTTCTTGATTCAATCCAAAAAGTGGTTCTCTTTATTATTGACCCTAACGCAAGAAAGCTTCTTTGCCTTTCAAACCTCCAAATCTTTAAGTTTTATGTTAATAAGCTCTCCCTTAAGGCGGCCAATTTATGTTAGTTTTAAACGGTTATTGCTCGTTAAAATGATTAATGATCTGATGATAATGTGTATATTGTTTTAAACTTGGTAATAAGTAACAAATTAATCTATGGGTGTTTTTTTTACTTTTAGATAACCGTTTGGTCCCATTAGTCAAAATGGAAGTACTCTGGAATCAACTCTTAGAAGCCAACGAAGTGCACTTACTTAAAGCATGGATTGAAATAGCATATTCTTCAAATCCTAATATTTTGAATATTCCTGAGAATCTCCTACTTCTTCTTAAATCTTTTCCTATCACAGAAGAGATGATTAAAGATCTGGAAAGCGCAAATTTGCCTGAGGATAGCTTTGAAAAAATTGTTAATGATTTTGCCAGATACGGAGTTTTTATTGAGTCTGATAGGCTTAACTTTTTAAATGTCCTTTCTAGGGTCGACCAAGCAGATAGTCTTGTTAATATCTATGACATCTTGGGGCAAAAAGAATCGAATTTGCCACTCTTTAAATTTCTACCAATGCTTGTTGATTACTGCTTAGAAAATAACTTGTTAACTGTCCTAAACGCTTGTACAAAAAACTTTGATCTATCGGTTGTTTCCTCTCAAAGAAACTCACCACACTTGGATTTAATGGTGGGTTTTAGAAACTTAGTTCCAGATTTTAAGGAAGCTGATCTTGTAAATAATGTGTTTGATGTTTCTAAATATTTATCAGAAGGCGATTTAGAAAAGTATTTCTGTGATAATCCATTAATA
This sequence comes from Listronotus oregonensis, assembly GCA_019359885.1. Lineage (NCBI taxonomy): Eukaryota > Metazoa > Arthropoda > Insecta > Coleoptera > Curculionidae > Listronotus > Listronotus oregonensis. The sequence goes on from JAHBCN010011676.1 coordinate 321,337, forward strand.
TTTTTAAGTTTGTTACTCCTAACCAAAGATGTGTCTGTCGAAAAAGCAATGAGTGATAAGAGTTTAAGTATATGTAACGTGGAACTTTTCAGTTGTTTATCTAATCTAATGAAACAATTTAAGTTATTAGCAAGTGCATACTTTAGGAAAGTACATGGAGTTAAATGTACCCTTACATATTTGGACTTGTTAGAAAGACACCTTAAGATTAATGTGAGAAAAGCATATTCATTTCGTTTTGAAGGAACCCTTTGCTAAGTTTCAGTTCTCCCGAGCTAAGAGAATTCGCATACTCGAAAAAAGTTAATTTTACATTTTATCTAAAACAATGCCGCCCTAGCATTGCCAGTAAACATTTTTTTGTAGATATTTTAATGAATTCTGGCAATATTGACGACCAAATAAAATGCATAGCACAAAAAAAAGTTTACAAGGTAGCAATAAGAAATTTCGAAAATATTCCATTGGCAGCATCTTGTATTTCATTTTTGGAAATAATTGGAGTTAACTCCGAATTCTTAAGAGTTGGTATTAAGATTGCTATGATTTTATCTCAGTCAGGCATTGATGACGATAATGTAAAGGCATTGTTATTAAATGTTGAGAAAAACCCAGCGGTAATTCAGGCACTTTTAGAGGAATATCTCATAAAATTTATAGATTTCAGCGAGATGATGTCTTCCAGTAGTGAGTTTATTAAGTCCGTTAAACTGTATGACATAGTTTTTAAATTTAGTGTTTTACATAACCTACCTCTACCAGAAAGTTTCTTACGTCACCTAACACAGCACAACTTATGGTTTCCCTTCATACTTTACGCGCAAATAAAAACTACCCTGTAGAGCAAATTAAAGATCTTTGTCCTAATTTCAAAAATCCAAATTTGCTCGAACATGTTGTACATAGCGTTATGCACGATATTCAGGTAGATGAAACCAATGTTCTTATGAAAGAGCGCGACTCTAGAAAATATCTTTTATCCAAGTTGGGTGTTCGAAGAAGTGTTGAAAACGCACCTGCAGCCACAAGTTCTTTAAGGTCCCGATCAACGATTAGCGGTAGAAGCCAGGAAAGTAATTCAAGTTCTTTTGGGTCAGAGATTTTGGAAATTGACATTTCGAATACTAAAGTTACATTACTGCAAATTTTGATAAAATGTCACAATAGTACTGATCCACCTAGAGCCTTGTTGCAGGCGTGTCAACTTTATCGGAATCCACTTTTAGCGATTTTGGCAACTAGTTATGAGGTTAGTATAACTGCAGTTATTGTAGTAAAATAATAAATTATTATTATAATATTAAAAAGACCAAATAATTAATTGTTGGCTCATTGGGATCCGTTAAATGAGGGAAGCCCTTTGCAAAAAAAATACATTTTATGTTTTAGGTATTTACAGTGGCCGGCATAATTCGCGATACAACATAATAAATTACAAAGAGTTTTATACATTTTGTATGATATAAACAGAGTGTCTTAGAGTAACTTTGTTTGTTTAAACAATACTTAAAAGAAAAGTTTTATAATCGATTTAGTACAAAAATATAGTAGATGACACGGGGATTTACTTAAAAAAAAAATGTTTACATATGTTAATCAGCTTTGCACGCATTACATGCTAAACAGAGGTATGGGAAGGGGCAAGAGGCATCAAGCAGTAAGACGTAAAGATAGTATTAGATTTACACCCCGACGTTTTGTAAGTATGGCCCTGGATTTTTATTGCGGATTTTAAGAGCTTCTTAGGTCCCAAAACCAATGATGCATTGCATTTATTCGAAAAATTCATATTTATGGCAATTTTCATAAAAAAAATCATATGTTATAGAGAGAGACAGAATAGATTTTTGGTAGGATCTTACCAGGAAATCATTTTTTCCTAAAAGCACGATACATCATTGGTTTTCGGACTGTAAAATCTCTTAAAATCCGTAATAAAAAATCCAGGGCTTTATTTAAAAAAACAAATTTGATAATGGCAGCTCAAAGACGAAACGTCGGTGTGTAAATCTAATAACACTGTTTTGTAGAACAGAAAAAGTAGCAATAAGAATTTGAGATTTATTTTGTTATATTTTTAAATCGAGTTATAAAAAAATAAAAATGAAATCGCGAATATTTGGGTTTTCCAAACTGTACAGAAAATTATTATTGGAAATGTTTTTTTATTATACTTTTAATTTGTGCGCATTTATATTTGTATGTATAACAAATTGTTGACTAACTTGGTTTCAACAGATTTATATGAAATATTTACCAATTTTGAGCACTCACGCATCTGACAAGTGATGAATGCTAGCATAGTGTAAGAAATAGATTTCCCAAGACACTGTTGCAGAGTTTTGTTATTATTTATTCAGAAATAATTATCAGATTCTATAAAAATTCATGTTTACAGACGAGGTTAATTTACGTTCTTATTACTTATACATTAATTTACATAAGATATTATGAAAATTATTTAATATATTGAAATACTCAACTACTTAGGCAATTTAAAGTAAATTTTAACATTGTTGAAATTTTACAGTTGAATTTTTAATCCAGTGTTACCCCAAAATTTTAACTTGTAACCTGGATAGATGACTATTCTCCTTGCGTTTTGGAAAAATATAAAAATGTCTTTTGTATTTGAAAAATCGATTATTTTACATTGTTCAAATTCAACCCCGTCATTTCTTTAAATTTTTTCTTGTATTTAAATTTAGCAATTGTACTCGTCATAACAAATTGGTTGACCTGGCTTGCGGTTTCAACAGATTTATATAATATATATATATATATATATTGAGCTATATATCATTTGAAAGTGATATTTATTGTAGATATTTTATCAGAAATATTATATGGAAGTTTTATTTATTATATAATTTTAGTCATATATAATTTATGATATCATACAAATGGTTACCTTGGCTTCTGTTTTCAACGATTTATATGAAATATTTAATTTTGAGGCACTACAGCATTAAGTAATATTCTAACATTGTTCAGAAATGTTTCCCAGCACGTTAATTTTTTTTTTATCCAGTATTATTATAATATAATAAATTTTTATATATTATACTATGCATATATTATATATATTATTTATAACATTGATATATTATTAGGTATTTAAATAAATATATATATATATATATATATATTATATCCATAGTACAATCCAGAATTATATGTAATATAGCAACTGATATTTGCATAACTAAGTATATATATTATCTATACAAAGATAATAGAAATAAATATAATTCACTAGTGAAAATTACTTATCAACTATATATATATATTATATATATATATATATTATTTATATATTATATATATATTATATATATATATATATATATATATATAATAATATATATATATATATATTATATAATATAATAATATATATATATATATATATTATATATATATATATATATATATATATTATATTAAAATAGTAAGGGTCCAAGGATAGAGCCCTGGGAAACTCCTATCCTTACTTCACCGACATCTGACCTACATTTGTCCGTCACCACTGCCTGCCCTCTATTAGCCAAATATTATGCTACCAACTACCCCCAACACATAAAGCTTCTGCAACAAAAGCTTATGGTTTACCGTATCAAAGGCTTTACTAAGATCAAAGAACAGTGCTGTTGGATGAGCTTTAATATTCAGGGTGTCATAACTAAAATTACAGAGTTAATTAATTGCTGTTAGGGTGGTCTTGTCCCTTCTAAAACTATTTTGAAAAGTTCCTAATAATTTATATTTTTCCAAAAAATCGATTAATTGGAAATTAAAAGCACTATCGAGAACCTGGGCAATCTGACTCTGAACACAAACATTGCACCAATTACATGGATCCAGTGGTGATCCCTGATTCTTAAAAATTGGGATAGATTCTGAGATCTTTAGTTCCTCCAAGTAGCAACCGGTAGCAAAAGACTCACAAATTATGTGTTCTAGCGGTCCGGCAATATCATCAGCAACAGCCCTCAGCACACGGACTCATCAATTATAAACTTTAAACTTCAAAACTTGAAGCTTGAAGTTTAAAGAACAAGATTTTTGATAAAATAGCTGTAAAAAATAATTAAATCCGACTTAAATACTTTGCTATCGATTATCATTTTGTTATATGAGAAAATTTACCATCAATGATGGTGATCCTATAATAATAATTATTATTAATGGTATAAAATTAACCAAAACTTTTTAGTGCCTCTTTTAATGTTAAAAAAAATTAACAATAACAAAGGGACATTATTTGGTTTTTAATGTAACTAGAGTTAACCTATGGTCAGTAAAATCTCTTTGTGGAGTATTATTATCTACTTTTTAGCAAAATTAAACACTGGTGTCCGTGTATTCTAAGAAATCTTTGGCTATACCGATACTTTGACATTTCCTTTGATTTTTACATGTCCCACATTTTCGTCAGGAAATAACAGTTATTTTCTTTTTTTAGGATAACCCTCTTGTGCCTTTTGTTGATTTTTTAAACAGAATAATTCGCCGCGATTATGATATACAGTTTCTACACCCAAACTGGATAAATTCAAAAGCTTAAAAAGCACCAGACGTGCCAGCGTACTGAGTCAAACTGACTATGAAATGACGTACCTGAAAAATAAGGTTTGGATTGAAACGACTGCTTTGCAACTTTTATGTTCCGCCATTATTTATAACACCGATTCGCATTATGATCAGTTAATGTTCGTTAAGTTACTGTGTAAAATAAAAATTGAAGATTATTTTTCTTGCGTGGTTCCAAAATTCAACCAACTTTTGGAAATTTTGACAGTAATCTTTGACACTAACGTTAAACTTAGTATTATCAACTTTTTTGATTCCTCAAAAGAAGAAGACTCAGTTCAGGATTGCATTAACAGTTTAGTTAATGATGAATTATTCGATGAAGCACTGAAGGTGGCACAGTGCATGAATATGGATACGGACGTGATAGTGCTTAAAAAGTGGCAAAATAAATTTCAGCATAGAAAAGTGACCATTGAGGAATTTTTGAAGGAATGCGATCAAGATTTTGTAGCCCAAAAAGTTGCACCAGAGTATGTTATATCATTCTTTAAGGAAAGAGTTAGTGTAAACGATTTGGAAAAATATTTTCTACTTAAGTTTTCTCACAAATGGGCTTTCAATCATAGTTTACCCAATAGGTACGCGCTTGAGAGAAAAAAGATCCTTGCATTTCTTAAACTTACCGACGCACAATTGGAGTATAGTGAATTAACTGAAATTGATGGTGAAAACGGCCACATGACCTACAAAGAAATGGTTGATGCTTTGGAAACCATCAAACCTCCTTTAGAATGTCTCACAAAGGACTGTTTGGAACAACTGGATACCATATTAAATGAATCACTTAATAAAGGACATTTTTGGTTTGTCTTAAAGCTTGAAAAAATGTTTGGTTGCAAGAGTAATGACATTGATATATTAAAGTTGTGTCATGGACTAGCGGAAGGATTGGTGCTGCCATACCAATTGAATGTCGAGCAGCAACAGTTGATTACTAAAGTAAAGGAAATTCAGAGATTAAGCTACAAAAGGAGAAGCTATTCCTATAAAAGTACTAGTACATCATCAGGTAAGTTTTTAAAGCCAAATATTGGGTTGCGAATTTATACTGGAGTTCTCATATAGAAAATACGAAAAACAAATTGATTGGGACTTTGTTTTAAACCTTTCGACTATCCCACTAGAAAACTGTTGTTTACTAGTCAATAATGCCTTGCATAAAATTTATTTTGATTTAAAAATACGTAAAATTTCTTTATTTGCCTATTAAGGGTGTCTTCTAGTCTAGAAGCCCGAATTTTAGGCGACTTTTGACGATCAATAAAAAACAACAATTAATATTTTGTCTATCTATTTTTTATTATTCATTTATTTATATTTTGACTTCACAAAAAAAATCAAAAGAAAAAAACATATTTCACAAAGTTACATCAATCTTGTCACTATATCGTCTCTTCTGGTCATCTGAAAAATAAAAAAATGGTAGATTTTTTACCAGTACAAATGTGATTATGGCAGGAACCAGGAAAATGAAAAAACTCTCGCAAAATTTCTCATAGAGGTATCAATAAAGTAAATTTATGCTAATTTTCAAGAAAATCGATATATTAGAACTTGAGATTTTGTGAGAAACGTTTCGAAAATGAAGTTTGAAGAAAAACGCAGTTAAAACTTTTAATTTCAGGTAGTCTAACGGTTAGAACAGTACATATTACTTACATTTCTTTAATCAGCGATTCTGACTAATTAAACGAATTGAAATATACACCTATGCAATACAGAGTGTCCGGAAATGACGATAAAAAATTTTAGGGTATGATTCTACATAAATGATAAAATTTATATTACATAGGTCCGAAATGTTCCAGAGGGAGTTAGTTTAAGATGGTGATAGTTTTTTTTTAATTTTCAGACTACTTATAGTACAGGAATAATTTTACGCATGTTGAAAGTGATTAAAGGTCTTTTAAAAGAATTTCAGATGACCCATATTGCAACCAGTGGCTGGAACAAAGCGTCGGATTATTTATCAGAAAGTTATTATTTTTTTACAGCCAAGAAAATACACTCGGCGAAAAAAAATAATAAATAATATGGGTCACCTGATATTTTCAAAAAGTGACCTTCAATCACACTAACTTATACGTGGAAGTTAATTTCTGTATTGTAAGTAGATCCTAATAAATTAAATAAAAACTACTTTTATGACACCATCTTCAAGGCCTGTGGCTCCCTCTGAAACATTTCCGGACCTATCTTAATATGAACTTTTTTTCATATCTTTTTATGTAGAATCGTACCTTAAATTTTTTTATCGTCATTTCCGGACACCCTGTATAGTCTAGTCGAGAAGTATGTTTCCTGCGAAAAATAGTTAGAAGACTTCGTAAAATATGAGCAATAACTTATTCGACACGGAATGCAAATCTGAGAACGAAATAAAAAAAAGCCATTTCGATTTTTGGTAATAACTCAAAAACCATAAGAGATAGCTGAAAATGCAAAAAAGCTTCTTGAAAAGGAGAAATTTCCGATTAAAAAGTCAAAACTGAGTATGTCACACTAAATAATTTTTTAGGGTATTAAATATTAATTAATTTTTTTTAAATTATGGTGTATTCAGAACACTTCAATGTATTTATTCACGTTGAAAATTTAACTTGAAGTTAGTTTTTCAACAAGTTAGACAATTGTCAATTAACAAAATTGTTTCGAACTTTCGTCCTCATTGTACATTAAAAAAATGCTTAAATAAGTGTCATAAATTTTTTGTCTTTTTGTGATGCCCTTCTTATAAACAAACTTAACAGGATAACGCCATAAAAGTTTTAAAAATGTAATTCGTTGTTTATAATAATTTTATAATTTTGACAAAAAATGAAAAATTAAAATAATATTGTCAAAGTTATAAAGTTATTATAAACAAAGCATTAAAATTTAATAAGCGTTTATGGCGTGATATTGTAAAGTATGTAAATAAGAAGGGCTCCACGACGCGAAAAATTTATACGACAGTTATTTTAACCTTTTTTTTTAACGTACAATGAAGACGAAAGTTCGAAACAATTTTGTTAATTAACAATTGTCTAACCTTTTGAAAAATTACCTTTAAGTTAAATTGTTAATGAGAATAAATTCTTTAAAGTGTTCTGAATACACCATAATTTTTTAAAATTTTTCAGTTAATATATAATAGAACTCCGGGAGTTCGACTTCTTTATCGGAAATTGCCTCCTCTACAAGGATCTTTCTTGCAATTTTCGCTATCTATTACAGGATTAGCAACCGTACTATAATTATAGTAGACATACTATAAATATACTCCTTTGTACTATGTACTATCATGCCTGTACTATAATCCTTAAATCTACTATAATTTTTATAAACCATATTTTTAGACCGAAAAAAACTAATATTTCGTAATTAATTTCAAAATGTTTGTAATTTTGCGCCGAAATGACTGTTGATACTGGATGTTTTTCAATTACAGCACAAATGCGCATTATGCGGCACTATGCTCAGCTTGAGTGTTTCAACTACCGCAACGCCTCGCATAATCGGACTTCGCTGTTTCAATTAATGCTTGCATAATGCTCTAGTGGGCGAGAACCTTTAGCGAGCATTAATTGAAACAGCTAAGACACTGTTCTCTGTAGTTTAAAAACACCCACTATACAGTGGGTGTTTTTCAATTACCCCACAAAAGCGCATTATGCCGCACAATGCTCAGTATTGAGCGTTTCAACTACCGCAATGCCTCGCATAATCAGTCTTAGCTGTTTCAATTAATGCTCGCTAAAGGTTCTCGCCCACTAGAGCGACGTGGCGGACGCGACGCGATTAAATGCATCAGGGATACTTTACATGTAATCAAACTGAAGTCCGCCCATCTAGGCGACGCGATGACACCTCGAGACAAGTCGGGAGAGCAAGCAAGTGACAATTTCGCGTGGCATTCGAGTCTCATCGGCCTCCTTCGGGTATCATCGTGAAGAATCCCACATGTTGCTCTGTTCAATTATTACTGCATTTGTTTATTTGTTGTTATTTTTGTGATATTTATCTTTTATATTTTTATATATTTTTTTAAATTAATCTAAATAAAAAAGCTTTTTAGTGGATTCTGATTTCAAGATATGTAAAAGCAATTTTTTTGTGGTTCTGTAGACGTCTGTATAAACTAAGAAGTTCAAAAAACTTTTCTTCCAACATGCGAAGATTTTGGAAATTTTTTTGCATCTCTTCTTATCTTTTTTTTTTGGTGTTCTATAGACGTCTATATTAAACTAAGAAATTCAAAAAACTTTTCTTCCGACATGCGAAAGTATTTGAAACATTTTCTTGCATCATTTCTCAAATCTGAAAATAAGTGATGGAATTCTCCTTTTCTTTCGATTAATTTCATGGACCCAAACTCGCTTTTTCTTTTCTTCCTCTTCCATAGCAGCAATTACTCCAAACACAAAAATATCTTCGTCCGATGAGCTCTCCATGACAACTCGCAATCAACTGCCACATTTTAGAAGATTTCGCGTCGCGCAGCGTCGCGTCTTGTCACCCAGTGGGCGGATAACCCTGTTGCGACGTGTCGCATCGCATCGCGTCCGCACCGCGTCGCCCTATGGGCGAGCATCTTAATGCGGCATTATGCGACATTAATTCGCACTGTGCTCGGTAGTTGAAAAACACCCAGTAGAGAGTATAGTACATTTCAATATAGCGCCTCTAGCGTACAACACATCAATTACTTTAATGCGTGTAAACATCTGCAAACTACTGAACATTCCCAATAAAATATGGAAGGTAAAGGTAAGGAGCACCATCTCTTATGGCTGTTTGGCTTAAAAAGTGGCCTTAGAATAGCATGAAAATTTTTCTTTTAATCTACTACAATTTTTTCAAATGTACTACATTTTGTGGCCCTGGTACTATAGTCCCACTCTCCAGGGTTGCTAACCTGATCTCTTATGGTTTTGAGTTATCATCAAAAATCGAAATGGCTTTTTTAATTTCGTTTTTTGTTAATCACAATTGCCATTTTTATTGGCAGAAAAAATCCTCAAAACGCCCTTCTCAGATTTGCATTCCGTGTCGAATGAGCTATCGCTCATATTTTTCGAAGTCTTCTAACTATTTTTCGCAGGAAACATTCTTCTCGACTAGACTAATACATGTTTTGTTGTTGTAACCATTGTTACTGACTATTTGAACCAATACAATATATTTTTATTGAGGTGTTTTTGTAAGCCAAAAATAAACAGATTATAGTATTCTACCTTTTCAATAAACAAATAAAAATGACACTTATCCACTGATTGAAAATTCAAAGTTTTTCTATATCCTATGTCATTCAAGATGTAATATTGGAACTTAGCCGCAGTGCCTCGTGTCAACTAGGCATTGTGAATATGTTTGGTTAGCTCGTGACAAGTATAAAAAAAGCAAGGGGCCTATTAAAATAAAAATTATGCAAGTATTTACACTATGAAAAAGCATCTTATTTAGTCAAACAAATATGACTAAATTTACTCATTTTAGATAAAAATTATCTCGAACTAATAGAAGAAGACTCGGAATCGTCTGCTCAGGATACTTTGGGATTAATTCACTCACTAATCGAGAAACTTACCCATGGTTCAGAATTAGCTTATTCAGTTTTTATGAAATATAGGATAAGCTGTAATATTGAAGTACCTTATGATATTGTTGTCTCGAATACAGATTACATACGAATGTTAAAAGATGCGCTGCAAGATGATTGCATGAATAAACTAGAAGTCGTTCATGATTTTTTGGAAGTTTTTTATTGGTCCAAAGAAGATGTAAGTAAATAGGCAAAAGTAATAATAACACAGGTCCCGTGAATTTAGATTCGTGTCCAGGTTCCGCTAAACACGAATCTAAACTCAAAATTGGAGGTCAAACAGCAAGAAATCGAAAAAAACCCAAAAAATCGTGACAGCACATTTACCGGCACAGACCTGCTACCACGGAATGTTTGGACTACGACTATACCGGGTTGTGCATCGCCAGACTGTTTTGATACATTGAAATATTGGCTCCCCTATTGAATTTACAACAAAATTTTATTAGCTATTTTGAAGACGTTGAGATTAGCTCACATACTAAATTTCGCTTTTTTTTCTGATAAGGCAATCAAAAGTTATTTAGGAAAAACTATTTGTAAAATCGTTGCATACCTGCTACATACCTTAATAAATCCACCAGAAATAAATAAAATGTCTTGTCAACTTTTTAATTCAGGTTTTACTTTGTATTAGTTATTTCAATATGTTTTACAGTATTGAAGAGAAAATAATGGTTGTAATTATTTAATAAATAGAAGTAATTACATTGAACTACATTATGAGATTTTTACATAATTGAACAATTTTATAGAAAGGTGAAAAACACACTTAAAAACTGTCTAAAAATACGTTTTAACACAACACATTGAAACTAAAAGCTAATGTTTTTTAATTAGATGCTCAAACAGACCTCCGTTTACTGCTAAGCAGTATCCTAAACGGTTATAAAATTTAGTTCTTACATTATGAAGTTGAAATGCCGATAGTCGATCGCACGCCGCTGAAATTGAAACTTTTAATTCTTCTAAATTTTGATAACTCAAATTTGTATAAATAACATTTTTGATTTGACTTCAAAGGAAGAAGTCGTTTGGCGAAAGATCAGGAGACCTAGCTGGCCAATTTATGGTGTAATTTGGTCCTATAGTGAGTCCATTGAAAACATTTTGAACATATTCCCTTACTTCTCGTGAATTGTGTGCAGGACAACCATCCATTTGAAACCAAATGTTTTGATTGTCAGATGCAACTTTTTCCAATGCCGGCCCCACTTGATTTTGTAATAGTTCTAAAAAAGTTTCTGTTCCCAAATTGTGATTAAAAAAAGGTCCAATAACCCGATGTCCAAATGTACGCGCCCGAACGTTTACCTTTTGAGGGTATTGAGTCCTTGTAGATACAAATCTGTGTTCATTTTCATTGTTCCAGTATCTGATGTTTTAAACGTTTGGTTCATTGTTTAATGTGAAGGTGCATTCGTCACTAAAACAAATATTGCGTAAGAAGTCCCTATCGTTATTCGCCATTTCCATAACTTCAAAACAAAAATTTGCTCTTCGGATCTCATCGCCTTCCCTTAATTCCTGATTTCTTTGATATTTGTACGGATGATATTTATATTTCTTTAATTTGGGTAGTACTGTGCTGTGATCCTTTCCTACAACTTTGCCAAGAAGCCTGGTGCTAATTCCTTTATTTTCTTCTACATGAAGTAAAACATCTAAATCGGCATTGTTTTCTTGAGCTCTTCCATCGAGTACATTATTATTTCGCTCTAAGCAGTTGCATTTATTAATAACAGTACCTCAAACTTATGAACGATATTTTGAACTGTTGTCTTACTTGGAATATGTCTGTCAGGAAAAAACGTAGAGAACATGTCGGATACTCTTTGATAACTATTTTCCATGTAATACCATTTAATCATTGTTATTTTCTCTTCAATACTGTAAAACATTTTGAAATAACTAATACAAAGTAAAACGTCAATTAAAAAGTTGACAAGACATTTTATTTATTACTGGTGGATTCATTAAGGTATGTAGCAGCTATGCAACGATTTTACAAATAGTTTTTCTTAAATAACTTTTAATTGCCTTATCAGAAAAAAAGAAATTTAGAATGAGAGCTAATCTTATCAACGTCTTCAAAATAGTCTAATACAATTTTGTTGTAAATTCAATAGGGGAGCCAATATTTTAATGTATCAAAATTTACATGGAATTTCCTATGGCCAGTCTGGCGATGCACCACCCGGTATAAACTATAAAAAATACATTTTTTTTGTTTTTTCAAATTGTTTATATAACAAATTATGTAAACATTTTTGATAAGATTAATAATAAAGGAGATATAAACGAAAATGTAATTTTGACAAAAAATTTCAGTCCAAAATAGAAAAATAAAATTTTTATTAATGTGATTTTTGTTTTTTTATATAATAAATCATTTATTTTATTTATTTGAATTCCAAATTACTTAATTTTGCAGAAAAAATACAAAAATATAAAAAAAATCAATTTTTTTCTAGGAAAAATCCTACAAATTCGGTTTTTTGATTATTTTTGACATTTGGACAAAAACGTTATATAACTTAAATAAAAGGTCTTGTAAAAATACATAGTTTATTTCATATAAAGTTTCGTGTATCTTTTAAAGGTTTTAGATATTGACGTTTTAAATTAAAAAAAAACGTTAATATCTGAAATTACGCCTATTCTCCATTTTTTGCTGTTTGACCCCCAATTTTGACTTTAGGTTCGTGTTCAGCGGATAAAAATACGCCAGAAAGTCCTTGAGTCCTAAAAAATTTTTAAAAAATTTAGGACTTAAGGACTTAATTTATACCCAATTATGAAAGTTTTTTTTAATCTAGATAACAGATTTTGTTTGTGAGCAATTCGTCAGTGCCGCTTCAAGGTATTCAAAATCAAAAACAGAGGACTTTACTATGTGGGATATTAGAGTTTCCGAGCAATTTCATTTAATCCTAAAACTGTTTAAGGATGAATGCTCAACACTAGGATACAAACTCTACAATTATGCCAGTACCGTGCATCAAAAACAGGTATATTTGAATATTTTGAATTAATATTTACCCAAAATATAGTTACTTTTCTAATTTCTATTTTTACTATTGTTTTTTATTTTTTACATGTGTTATAAAGAGATGTTAAAAAATGTCTTTTGGCAGTATTTTTGTTCACATGTATTTTTTTTCGATAGACGCTGTTGGCGGCTTATATTTTAATCAGTTGTTGTCGTTAAACAATATATGAGAGTGAGTTTTTTTTTCGATGTTTAGTAAAAGGATCTTGGAAACCCTTGCAGCTACATTTGGAATACAATAAAAGTGTAAATAGGAAAGTTGTAGACAATTATGTTCGTAATAGAAAAATGTTATTTGATGATTATCTAGTAGTCCATTTTTAAACTACAATATAAACTTGCACTTTTTTAAATGGACAGCACAGTTGGGTATGGCATTTTGGAAAAACCATTTTTTAGCGATTTACAGGGTGTTATATAAAACATGGAACAGCGCTTAATGGGAGGTTCCTTGGACAAGAATAAGACAAAAATGTTAAATAAAGATAGCTCCAAAACGGCCTTCTTTTTAAGATACAAATGTAAATGTGTAAATAAATTTTTAAAAAAGTGTTACATTTCTTTCCTTATTTTTAAATTGGCTTTTTTGATTTGAATGAAACTTGGTAGTTAGAACATTTGCTCTGTCTGTAGCCAGTAGGAATTTGTATCGAGCAGTATAGGAGTTGTGTCATAGACAGTCAATGGTAGAGGGCTGATTTGGTGCAAACGACCTGCTTCTTGATAAAGAAAAAACAAACAAAGTAATATTTTTGCTAAGGGATACGAAGTCATTGAACAATGATATTGTATCAGTAAAGTTCATTGGAGTGCATCTGGATCCTATTTAGCAACGAGACTAAGAAGCAGCTTGTTTGCACTAAGAAGTCTCTCAGAATGTGTGTCTAGCCATGTTCTAAGGAATGCATACTTTGCTCTGTTCCATTTGGTGATGACCTATGCAGTACTTGTATGGAGGCATGCGGCAGGTGCGGGTAGAATCTTTGGTGTGCAGAGAAAGGCTGTTAGAACTTTGGTCGGACTGGGATATAGGGATGACTGCAGCTTTTGTATCTCATAAAATTTTGACCTTTCCACCTTCTTCTTCTTCTTCTTCCTGGGAGCCGTCTTTCACTACCGGAGGCAGCGCAGCCTCTTGGACTTTTTGTGCCTAATCTCCCATTGTCTTTTATACCAATCCTCCCATTAGTCTTGTTCCTTCTACAAGTCTGTATAACCCCGAGACTGGTTGGTCGATATATTCCTGTGGGCTCATTTTCGGTTGCCCAAATAATGCCTGTCTTTTGTGATTTAACGCTTCACATTCACACAGTATGTGTTAGGCTGTTTCTTCCCCCTCGTCGCACATTCTGCAACTTGGGTCCCCATTGTATGAGCCTATCTTGTGTAGGTGCCCTCTTAGGTTATCGTGCCCTGTTAGCAATCCTACTGTTATGCGAAGTCTTTTCCTACTTTGTCCGAGTAGTTCTTCCTTCGTTCTTTTGGATGGGCCCTTTATGAAGCCCTTTCGATGTCTTATTCTACCGAGATTCTCCCAGTATTCCTTGTGTTTGTTTCGGATCCATTCCCTGGTTTGCCCTTGTGCTATGGTTTTGGTCACTCCAAGGGCAGGTTCTGGTCCAAAGTATGGTGTGGATGATTCCTGTCTTGCTAGCTCATCCTCTTTTTCGTTGCCTTCTATTCCCGAATGTCCTGGTACCCACAGGCGAGTTACTCTGTTGCGTTCTCCCAGGACCTCCAGTTCTTTTTGGCATTCCCATGTCCACCTTTCCATCTCCTTACTTTCTGGAAAATTTATTATACATAAAGAATAACGTAAATCGATTTAAACTGTATGGTGAGCTCCATGACATTACTACGCCGCGCATGAATATTTTCCAGTCGATTACTCGACTTACAGAAAAGTCACAGAAAAAATGTTCGTAATTAAATTCTCTACAGCTTTTGTTTGAACTATTTTTTTCTACGACTGCTATGAAAAGTGTCTAAAAACGCACGTCAAACAGGATCTGAAAATGACTAATTTCACATGGTGTATGATACTACTGTGTGAAATTTTTTCACATAATGATGGATAAACAGCACGAATGTCACAACAATTTGAATCAAGTAGGTCGTGATTTTCGGTTGCCTGATTACACTTATTTTAATTTCAACCTGTCAAAAGTATTGTTAGAAAAAATTATCTTTTGCTGTGTAAAAATGGAGAGTGATAGTGAATTTGAATGTACACCAGCCTAATTATGAATTGTAATTTTATTGCTAAAGTTAACATCTTGCAATTTTCGTTATATATCAACAAAGTCTCTTCGGCTTATACTAAAACTAATACACATAAGCCTTTTGTAAGTTTTCCGGTACTATTGGCAAATTTTATTGTTCCTTGGACTTTAGTAGCTTAATATTATGCTATAACAAGTCACACACTACATACTGTTTGTCTAGAGTTTCGAGCTATTACTAAAGTCATAGGAAGTACTGAATTTTAAATATTTTGTGATGTAATAGGGTCAACCTAAATTCTTTTGTTTTTGGTTTAGGTGACTGCCGATTTAGACTTTAAAATCAGTGAAATGTCATTAGTTGTGGAACTAATCATTGCAGCACATAACTGTTTTACCAGTGATTGTAATATGGAAGGAATATCAACTGTTCTACGAAAATGTAGGACTGTGATTAAACATTTGTTGACAGTTCGGAGTTGGAAATTGATTGTTAGATTATTTACAGGTAATAAAAATATTTTTGATTTTACTACGGGAATAAAATTTTTTAGAAAGTTTAATTTTTGCAAGCAGACAGACCAAACCGATGCTGCAAACGGAGACCTGGTTTTATCTTTTGGGATTGTCTTGCGTCGAATATATTCCTTCTTAGTCCGTATGTGTGAGAGATTTTAAAAATCTTCACGTTTTAGGTTATTCCAAATTGATACTCTATAATATACACCGTGTTTAAAATTAACTCTGCACTATTGCTAACTTTTTTATTATACGAGATACAAGTTAGGTTAAATTAGCAAAGTTGTGTACATTTTTACGCTGATTACAATGACGATAATATAAAAACAAATGAACATCAGATTTACGAGTTATTCACAAAAATATACCTTTTTTAAATGCAACACCCTGTATTTGTTGAGTTAATTCGGTAGAGAATACAATTTTCTGTACAATTAGTCATTAACATTTTTTTTCTAAGATGATAAATAACAAAGTTATTTTAATTTAAATGCATTTTCCGTAACTGGACGCAGGCAGCCATGGAATTCTTAAAATCGCATTTTTTTTCAGAAACCAAATTTAAATAAAGTCCGCCATAAAGGATATAATTTGTCAAACCTTCTAATTACTTGGGTAAATAATAAACATCGTAGTTTCAGTTTTTTTTATATAATAACGCATAGCTAAGTAACATTAATAAAATACATTATGCTAATAATGGCTATATTGGCATCATCAAAAAATTCACACATTTTTTAGTAAATTCAGATATTGTTTGCCTGTTAAAGATCATTTATAAAACACAGGTCCAACAATTTTTGATCCAATGAGGCAGCACCATACGTTTAAGCAAAAACATCATTGTGGATTGAAAGGATGATGGCGCAGGAGATTGCAAGGCTCCAATAATGTTGGTTCTTTCGGTTAAACATGCCTCTATTACTAAAGTGAGGAATATTGCTTCAAAGAATTAATCGTAAAAAATTTGGATTTTCTATAGCAGCATTTACAAACCATTGGCAAAAGTTTATACGCTTTTTGTAATCACCTGGCAACAAAGTTTGTGTGGGTCTGTATTTGTGGAGTACATAATTATGTTTTTTTTTTAATTTTATTAATGGTTTCTGAGCATAGATCAAGATCTGACCTACAATCTCTTGTGGAGTTTTCACGATAAACTTTTAAATATGTTAAAACATTAATTTCTGTTTGTTGATTAATTATAAAGGTTTTCTAATTTCTACGCTTAAAAAACACTTTCGTTTGATTAAAACTTTCGATAAAAGAGTAAAAACTATCTTCTGTTTGGCATATTTCTTTCTGGAAATAGTTTCACTCTGAAGCCGGATGCCGTTTTTTTTTTGGCAAATTATGTAGCATTCTATCATATCAAACTTCTCCAAATGACAGCATTTTAAACAACAGTAGCATAAATGAACTGTTGCCTTATGATTTACTATTTGTCACTAAAACATCATGGCGGATACACATGTTATCTTTTTTTTTTTTTTTGTCATAGCATACTACGATAATTTGTACAAAAAATGCGATTTTAAGAATTCCATGGCTGCCTGCGTTCAGTTATGGAAAAATATATTTAACTTGGAATAACTCCGCCATTTTTCATTTTAGAAAAAAAATTGTAAAAAACTAATTATATAGAAAATTACATTTTCTTTCGAATTAACGTAACAAATACAGGGTGTTGCATTTAAAAAAAGTATATTTTTGTGAATAACTCATATATCTGATGTTTATTTGTTTTGTTTATTATCGTTATTGTAATCAGCGTAAAAATGTACACAACTTTGCTAATTTAACCTAACTTGTATCTCTTATAATAAAAAAGTTAGCAATAGTGCCGACTTAATTTTGAACACGGCGTATATTATAATTGTGTGCAATATAAGTTTTTTTAATTTTTAAAATATATTAAAACAAAAATTTAAACGCCTGAATTACTCATATTATGATTATACTCGTAGTTGTATCAATTAAAAACGTATAGTAAGTCTTTAGAAAAATCGGTGCACAAAACAGTAAAGCGTCAAATTATTGTTTTTTTTCTTAATTATCGTCATTAATATAAATTTATATGTTTTTTATGTACTTACATTTTAATACTTAATGACACAAATAATTTTTGAGGACAACAATAACTACATGTGCACCACTGTTTATTCTCTTGTATTTGAAAGTATACTGATGGCTATACTATACGCTATGAAAAATGCATGTGTAGACGCATAGTATAAAAGTCTGTAAGCAGGTGTACAGGGTGTCCCAAATTCGAGGGTGACCATTGGGATCTCGGAAACTATAAGAGATACGAAAAAACTTAAATTGTGGCAAAGTTGCGCAATTTGGTGCTCAATCAAATGATATTTAAAAATTAAGAAAATTTCGACTACTTTTGAAAATATACGAGAAAAACCGAATTTTTTAAAAATGATTTTTATTTTTTCCTGACTTTATTTGAACAGATTTTATGAAATAAATTACACTTGTGTATTGCCACTTTTTCCTTTTCTACAAAATGGCATTATTAGTTTTTGAACCCGACGTTTCAATTTTTTGGGCCCATCATCAACTTCATTTTTTTAAATACGGACCTGCATGTTTTATTTCGGATTTCAAAAGGGGTCGTCATTCTTAAAACAGACATGTATCACAGTTCTTATGTTATTAAACGTTTCCACGTAAAATTACATCATCAAGCATAAATCTGCCTTCATACTAAAAAAAAAATTGCGTTACTTTTTCAAAAACAGGAACCAAATCAAACGATTTAATATAACTTAAAATTTTTTTATTGCTCTAAAGCAACAACAATTAACTAACAGACATATGTTATGTTATTAAATGATTAAGAAATCTTCAATAGCGTAAAACAATAACATATAGGTAAACCAACTTAACTTAAAGTCATAAAAGATATTAAAATTGAAAACCCTCCGTTGAATAAACCTAGCAGGAATAGCTCTAATTTCTCGAATTAAATTTTGTCGCAGTTCAAATACGTCATTTGGTATCTCACGATACAAACGATTTTGTAAATATCCCCATGAAAAGTAGTCCAGTGGATTTAAGTCTGGACTTCTGGCGAACCATCGTACAGGTCCTGGTTTCCAATCCATTTATCTGGAAACAGCATATTTAAAATGTTTGTTATTTCCCGTCCATTGTGAGGAGGGGCGCCGTCCTGTTGCCACCATAACTCCCGCACAATATTTAGTGGCTCGTTTTCAAACTGCTCAAAAATTTTATTTAACATTAATTCTCTATATCTCTCGGACGTTAAGCTACCCTGGTATATTATAGGGCCGATAACTTTATTATTCCACATGGCAACCCACACATTAAAAGAAGTTCGTCCCTGTGGTCTGACTTCTTGATGTTGTCGGGGATTATCTATCGACCAATAATGTTCATTATGTCTATTAAATAAACCGTGAGTTGAGAAATTACACTCGTCAGTCCAGATTACTTTTGACAGAAATTCGTTGTCTTCTTCAAGTTTATTCTGAAGCCAATTACAAAAATTCAGTCTCCTGATTTCATCACCAGGTCTAAGTGTTTGGCTTAGATGGATTTTATAAGGTCGATAATTAGTTGAATTTAATGTTCGCCATATTCGCATTCTAGGTGTTCGCAGCTCATTTTCAAAATGCCTAGTTGAGCTGCGAGAATATTCCTTAAAATGAAAAGCCAAAGCGAATTATCAATTACAGGTCTAAAATCTTACCGCATTCAAAATATTTTCTTCTTCCTCCGGGTCAATTCGACGCCCATATTTATTTCTAGGCTTGCTAAAGCTTCCAAATTCCACCAAGTTTTTATCCAGTTTCACTAGAAATTCTCGAGTTTCTATTTGAAATGTAATAAATACGTAACATATCTCGCTTCTCCATATTGGAAAACATATTTTCTACTATAAGATTACAAAAGCAAAAAATAGCTATAACATTATCAATCAATAGCTATCAACAATAGTCGGTCATATTGGCTTAGCGTGGGTATGTTTTGTTTCATAGCCACCTTTATTTTAACATTTAAATTTTGTCTCTTTTTGCCATAGGTATATGTAGAAGTCGTAGCGAGAAGTGATTGACTATTATGTGTTGTTATATTGTATCTTTGATATCGGTGGATTTTATTGTTGCTTTAGGGCAAGTTATTTTAGATCGTCTAATTTGGTTCCTGTTTTTCAAAAAGTAACGCATTTTTTTAGTATAAAAGCAGATTTTGCTTGATGATGTAATTTTACGTCGAAACGTTTAATAACATAAGAAGTGTGATACATGTCGTGACTAAGAATGAGGAGCCTTTTAAAATCCAAAATAAAACATGCAGGTCCCTATTTGAAAAAATTAAGTTGATGATGAGCTCAAAAAATTGAAACGTCGGGTTCAAAAACTAATAATGCCATTTTGTAGAAAAGAAAAAGTGGTAAAACAAAAGTGTAATTTATTACATAAAATCTTTTCAAATAAAGTCAGGAAAAAATAAAAATCAATTTTGAAAATTTCGTTTTTTTTTCGTATATTTTCGAAAGTAGTCGAAATTTTCTTAATTTTTAAACATCATTTGATTGAGCACCAAATTGCGCAACTTTGCCACAATTTAAACTTTTTTGTATCTCTTATAGTTTCCAAGATCCCAATGGTCACCATCGAATTTGGGACACCCTGTACATCGCTATGTAAGCCCCTTAGGCTAAAGAAAGAATGCATTAAAAAACACACGCTTCATAATTTTATCAAAAAAGATGTATTTCGTTTTTTGGCGATAACTCCATTTCTATTTAAGCTATTTCAACCACTTAAAACCCTTGTGACTTTTTGAAACCTTAGTTTTGGAAGTTTTTGAGGTTAAAGGGTACTTTTGCATGCACATGCAACTTTTAAACAACCCTATCTCATTTAGTTTTTGAATGGAGAAAAGCAAAATTTTAAGTAAAAAAAGCTTAATTTTTGTTTAGAACAACGTTTTATGTATATTTATTAGTTTTAAAGTTATTTTGAAAAAAAGGTAAAGATTTTTCAGAAATAATAAAAAAATATATTTGAATGGGCTTTTTTCAGAATCTATGCTTTCTAAATCATTCAAACTTCTAATAATAAGAAACAAATAAAGTAAATTTTTTTTTGGAGTTCTACATATATCAATACTACTTGTAATGGCGCCATTTTATTGCTTAATTTTTCTTCAAGAATTCCAGCAACCCATCTTATTTTATCATAACTCACATAAATTTTGTCCTAAATACTTATAGTTGTACTCATTTGTAAAAATTTGCCCGGAAAATTTCTGGTTTTCCCTTTATTTAACGTTGCATTATATTAAGGAAAACAAAAAATCGCCTTCGAAGACTCGTAACTTGCTTTGTATTGCGTTTACAAGCATCAGTAAAAACAATAAATGAACTTTTTATAGGCTTTATTTTAGATAGAAATTATTTTTTTAATAAATGGATGATTTTTAAGTTATTTGCACAAAAAATTAAAACACATGCTTTTTTGACATTTTTAATTACAAATAACTCAAAAATATTCAATTATTAAAAATACTTCATTTTTTTGCTTAAAATTAGCTTATCGAACGATTTAAATAAAGAGCTCTCCCACCTTGAAGAGCTCTTTATTTAAATGTTCTAATCATAGTTTATAAAGTCCTCTCTTAAATTAAACTCTGTTTTTTGTGAAGAAAAATGGTGTATTTGCCTATATCTCGAAACTTGACACTCTTTCGAGGAAAATAGCTAGTTATAAGAAAAATAATTTAAGCTAATTAAATACTACATTAAAAAGGTTTCTGAACCTTTTTTATATATATATAAATATATATATATATATATATATATATATATATATATATATATATATATATATATATATATATATATATATATATATATATATATATATATATATATATATATATATATATATATATATATATATATTTTAAGATATGGGCTAAGTTTTATCTGAAAGGAGTGCTCCATATTATTAAATTAATATACGTAACTTCTAAATGCATACAAAATCAGTGATAGTTGGTGAAAATGTTGACTTATTGTTTCTCCTAATTGGAAAAGAGAGTGGCAAGGGTTTTAAACCAAAACAAAAATATACTTAACAAGGAGTTTGGACAATTTTATCAACAGTAAGCACCACATTTTAGTGATCCCCGCTATTAGTGGTTGTGATACTATATATGGATTGTTTCAAATAGGAAAGAAAAAAAAGTTGTCTCAGAAGAGGAGACTTCCAAAATTGTGCCGCAGTTTTTTAAAATACACAATATCAAAAGAATTATTTACTCTAAACGGGATTCGCTTACTTAAAGCAATGTATACCGCTCCAGTAAATAGGAAATCAATTGATAAGCACAGGTACTATTCCTGTATAAAAGCATCTTGACACAATAAGCCAGTCAAATTAAACAATCTACCACCCACTTTTAGTGCATCACAACGGTATTTATTTAGAGTCTATTTTCAAGTCCCGAAATGACTTAAAATCCTAAAGACTGGGGGTGGGCAATTACCAACAATAAGCTAAATCCTATTCGGAATCTGTTGCCACCAGCTCCCGTTCAATTACTGAGTATTGTATTTTGCAACTGCAATAATTGCTGCAGTGGCAGTTGTAAAGAAAAATAAGACTTTCCTGTAGGTGGGTATTGCTGTAGCATTCCTGTTTAAATGTTGTGCTCGAAAAGATAGAACATATTATAGAAAGTGATAAAGACATTGATCTCACAGTTTCCGTGATCCAAGACATAAAAAAATTTGCTAATGAGAATGGTTATACAATTTTTGAAGATCAGGAAATAACGTGTGATATAGATCAAACAAAGGATATAGATTTTTGTTTATTTCATAAAATAACTTACGAAAAATATTTTATCTTTAACATGGGTTAGGTTAGGTTACCACAAAAAAAGCGCTTATCGAATTCTACACCAGTGATATTGAAAAGATAGTACGTATTTGAAAAGAAAAAGATAATTTCAGACGTATTTGCAAAAAACTACAATTTATCCCCTTTCAACCCCTAAAACAGAAATAAATCCGCGGTTAAAATTAAGGGTAATTTTCAGAATATATATAGGAAACCCAATAGTCTAAGATCCCACTGCTCGATTCTGCAGGTATCTGTTTTTTTGATACAACCAATTTATTAGCCCCAATTATCTGTAATTAATTTTAGTATGATTAATTCGCTAACATAACTTGCAACTATATGTTTTTTTAATGAATTTTACGACATTTGAAAGATACAAATGTCACAAATTGAAAAAGAAATGGTTCCCAGCTCTCAGTCAGCTGCAACGTTAGGGTTACCAGCTGTAAACAGTGTTAATTGTTTACACTTACCTGTTTTTTTTAATTTTTAATACAAAATTAAAGTTTTATAAATTACAAAAATCCATGTTTGCCAGTTGGAAAATGGCCACAAACAGAGGTTGCCATGATTTGAATGAACGATTCTCGCCCCAGGTAAGTGGAAGCGCAAGTGAGAAGATGCACGCATTGTTATGTGCTGTAAACAAGGAAAAATATGGCAGCTGTGACCCTTATACCATAACGACAGTTTACGTATAGTATACTAGTATGGGAATAATCTGGATTCTTTAAGAATCGAATTATTGAATTATGAATGATTTCAATAATCGGATTAATTGATAATTCGAAAAATATAATTATTTTATTTTTTTAATTGTTTAAATTTTAAACTCTTGATTTCTGAATGAATATGTAACTCGATTCCGATGTAACTAAACACAAACACTAAATATTATATACAGTTTGTCAAAAAGTCCGGGGTCCCCTTAATAATTCGTCAACGGGGATCCTGGACTTCTTTGACACTGTATAATATATTATTATTATTAATATTTTTATTATTATTTTAGTAAGTAAATTTTCCATTTTCCATAATTTTTTATGGTAATTTTTTACTACCGATTTTATTGAAATTTTGTATACCGGGGATTTTTGGGGCGCTGATTACTGAAGTCAAATTTTTTCGTACTCTGCTAGTTTTTAAGTTATAACGCTCCACTCGAACCTAACTAGCAAAACTTTCCTAAAATTCCTCCTTCTTAAAACTGATTACACCAAAAAATGGAAGGTTTTATCGAAATACACTTATTATTTTATAAGATAAATTTAATTTAACCTTTATTTAACAAATATTTTTAATAAAAAAGCACAACAAGCACTTCCCAAAAATATTTTTTTTACTTTTATAAATGTCAACAAAATTGTCTAGATATTTTAGACTGTTTTATGTTGGTACGCCAGGGACCCGCAAAACAATTGAATGGCCTACTTTATAAATTTGAATTATTTTTATTTTTCGCGATTTAAATTTAAAAATTAAGCGCATTCAATTGTTTCGCGGATCCCTGGTGTACCAACATAAAATTGTCTAAAATACCTAGACAATTTTGTTGACGTTTACAAAAGTAAAAATATTTTTTTTGGAAAGCGCTTGTTGTGCTTTTTTTCATTAAAAATCATTGTTAAATTAAGGTAAAATTAAATTAATTGTATAAAATAATAAGTATATTACCATAAATTCTTCCATTTTGGGTGTAATTAGTTTTAAGAAAGAGGAATTTTAGGTGTTTGTGCAGATGTGAGGTTATGTTCGACTGGGGCACTATAACTCAAAAACTAGCAAAATATGACTTCAGATTCGTGATAAGCGCCCCAAAAACCCCTGTATACAAAATTTTAATAAAACGGCCGTGGGCCCGGTAAGTAAAAAATTACCTTTTTTATAATTAAGTTTATTTAATTTAGTAATTATCACAAATTAAATATAATAATATTAATAATATTTATAATGTTCCGTGACACCCCGTATAAAAACACGGATCCTGGTTTTACACCTTTTTATTGGATATGAAGTTTACAAATGTTTCTATGGTAACACTTCAACGTAACGTAATTATGACAACTCTTTAACCTTTAAATGACTGTCAGCTTCTTATCACTTCGACATGTTAAATAGATGTCTCCAGCGCCCTCAGGATAATCCGCAATGACCGACGAAAAAGGGAAAAAAATAAGGTAACCATTTAATAAATTATGTAACTAAATAAATCAATTCTAACACTTAACAATTCATTAACTAAACAGATATTTTTAAAGCCTGTAACAATAATAAAAAAAGTAGATCTTAATCAATAAAAACAGAAATATTATTATCATGAAATTGAATGAATAACTGAAAAAAAAATCTTTTCTTTAAAGATTCTGTAAACAACTTTTTAAGTAAAAAGATAACAAGTAAAAGAAAAATAGGTTTTTTCTCAGCAAAAAAAATAGTCATCATGCTCTAAAATTTATGTTTCAAAAATCAGTAAAAGAAATACTAGAACTACATCGACACTACATATACTTTGATTACAGCACTTAATGCAATGCGTGCATCTTCTCTCTTGCGCTTCCACTTACCTGGAGCGAGAATCGTTCATTGGAATCATGGCAACCTCTGTTTGCGGCCATTTTCCAACTGGCAACCATGGATTTTTGTAATTAGTATATATAAAACTTTAATTTTGTATTAAGATTTAAAAAAAAAAACAGGTAAGTGTAAACAATTAACACTGATATACCTGTTTACAGCTGGCAACCCTAACTCTGCGGCTGTCCGAGAGCTGGCAACCTTTTCTTTTTCAATTTGTGACATTTTTATCTTTCAAATGTCGTAATTATACTAAAATTAATTACAGATAATTGCGGCTAATTTTTTATAGGCAACCTATCCCTAATTCATTGCATACTTCCTTAACATTTATTTAAAATTGGTTGTATCAAAAAAACAGATACCTGCAGAATCGAGCAGTGGGATCATGTACTACAAATAAAGTTTTATGTTTGCTTATTGAGACTGAATGCGAATTAAAAAAAAAACGACTAAACCTGTTCTTAAGCGGGCCTAAGTTAAAAAAATACTTTAGTGATACTTAATTTCTTTAAGGAGTGGGAAGATACACCGAGTTAAACTTTGTGTTTGACATATTAAAAACAAACGATCAGTTCGAGTTTTTACTCAGTAAAGGATCGAAAAGGGATCAGAAATTAAAACTCGCCTGTGTCGACTATCTGAAAAAATGTTGCCCGCAAAACAAGAAATTATACCAACTGGTTGCATTACACTTTACACTGTTCTCAGAAATAGCGTTGGTGTGGGAGAGAGAAGCGCAAGGTTTCGTTAAGAATTTGCTTGCTATAGCCAAAGCTGAAATGCAGAATAACAGAATAAATGTAGAAATGGCCGAGTTTCTGATACTGACGAAGAATTATGGAACCAAACTATTGCTGGACAAGGTTGGTATATTTAAAGTTGCTTATTTTAAATTTGTTTCCATATCTTTTTAGGCAGTTTCTAAGCCGTTCATTTTATATGATATTTTCAAAAAAAGTAAATTAAGCCAAAAAAATTAAAGGAAATTATTTTTTAAGCCTTAAGTCAAAGTAATTTAAAAATCCTAATGTACAGGGTTTTTGATTATATTTACGTAGCTTCTGAGGCCTTTTTTTTTGAAGACAGAAAAAAATGTTTTATATAAAAAATGTGGGATTTTTTCCATATTATCTTTTGAAATTATCAGTTAAAAAATATCGCAATAAAAAATATAGGCACTTCAACTTTTTTAAATGAAATACCCTGGATATTATGGCTACAACGAAAGATCTTTTTTTTGAATTTCATAATATATATATATATATATATATATATATATATATATATATATATATATATATATATATATATATATATATATATATATATATATATATATATATATATATATATATATACATTGATAATATTTGGATAAACCATTTTTGAGCTATTTTAGGTTAAATTATTAATAAATTACAAAAAAGTTTCATATTAGTATCAAGAAAGCCATGGAAACAATAAAATTGTTATGTTGCTGAGTTTGGTGAGGTTTTTTCTGGACCAATAATGTTAATTTTTGTTATTAAACATTCCTGCTAAAGTGAAGAAAAAATTGTTGATGAATGGAATTTTATTTAAAAACTTTGGATCCTGCTGCTTTTTCCAATGCATACTTAGGTCGGTCCTGCATGTTTTGTTCAGGATGATTCTAAACGGACATAAATTTATAAAGATAAAATTTGTAAAAGTTTAACGTTAAATAAATTTAATAATATGTTTTATTAAGTTCAGATGCCGCATCCGAGATTGATATTTCAGAATTTTCTAAAATTATTAAAAATAGTTAGTGCTGGTCCAATAGAAAAAGTATAATAATTATCCTGAAAAAACGAGGATATCCAAAACTTTGTTCTCGTTTCGTGCTGCAGTCCTTTTCTTTATTTTAAAGCTTTTTCGTTCAATAAAGTTTATTACTTACTTTTATACTTAAGTATTTAATAGTATCTTCAGATGGTACCCATTGTTAAGGATATAATAGGTAATATTCCCTTTGCACTGTAGTCACATTATTATTGTTACCATAAAAAAGACGCATAATAGCGATTTTTTGTTCTTCTGAATAGCCCATCGACAAAAAAGCAATACAAACTACTTTTAATAGTTAAAATGGTAAATTTCAACTTTTACAATATCAATACGTCAAATTTATTAAAACAATTGTATTGTTTTCATAGCTTTCTTGATACTAATATGATTTTTTTTTCAATTTATTTATATTTTAAGCTTAAATATCTCAAAAATGGTTTATCCAAATATCATCAATGTATATATATTTGAAATCAGAAAAAAAAGTTCTTTTATTGTAGGGCATAATATACAGAGTGTTCTATTTTAAAGAGTTGAAGTTGCCTATATTTTTTCATTTTTTTATTGAGATATTTTCTTACTGACAATTTCAAAAGATAATATGGAAAAAAACTTCAATGTTTTATATAAAACATTTTTTTCTGTCTTTAAAAATAAAGGCTCCAAAAGCCACTTAAATATAATCAAAGACCCTGTACCATCAATAGAGTCAACCATTTCTTATTTGGTGTAAAAAAATATTTGATAAATATTTAGTTTTTGCTTACGTGGTAAAACTTTGAAAATCTTAAATGTTTTTGTTTTTTTTTCTCGAAACTAGGTTTTTTGAGTTATGTCATTTTTCTTTCGGGGTAACGATATTTTTTAATTTTGTTACAGTGAATATGTAAAAACTGTTAAAGAATGATGAAGTATCATGATGTCCAACATCTATCTATACGCTTTGCAGCTTCGAAAAACCTTAGATTTCTCTTGTCAGCCAGAAAGTATTTCTTCCCTTATTACAATTACAATCTTTATGTGTCCAAATCAGACCTTACTGAAAATAGTTTTACTAGATCTGGCTAATCCCGTTGCACGTATACGTAGCATTCTAGATTTAATTCCAAAAATTCCTTGAAAGTAAAGCATAAGTATCCCTTATTGGTTTATAACTAGCTTAATTTTTGATTCAATGTAGCTAAAATATTTATTTTATCTATCTTTAACACTGTCCGACATAATGAATATACAATGACCGGACTAATTGGTGATAATGGTGATCTATATGGAAAACTGCCTTAAACTCGCGACACATTTACCAGTTTGAATAACTGTTAGCGTATATAGGGTAAGTGGTCCCAGCCGCTGTGTTCACACATCGTCGTTGTGGTTGGGCCCAGTAGGATTTTTTGGAACATGCGCTAGAGTTGCTGGTTATCGGCAACTCTTGTTGCCACCGTATGAAACGGGATCCGAAGCCAAGATGAACACAAGGCTTTAACTCAAGGTGTTAACACACCGTGCTGATGAGTGAATGACATCCTGTGCCTTAAACAGGTGTCCCCAACTGTGCCTTTGAGATACAGGGCGACCTCTCAGAGTATCTAGCCTTACTGCGGTAATGCGGGGCTCTGCCGTGGTGGACTATTACTTCCCTAGCTCCAAACAGAAAGCGGACAGAACCGCTTTCATAGGAAAAAAGTGACAGGTGCCCTGACCGAAACGGATAAATCCGTTTCGAGAGGTGCCACTCAAGGTCACAAGCAGACAAAGGTGCGCCGACCGAAACGGGCGAATCCGTTTCGTAAGGTGCCCCTGAAGTCACCGGCGCCTGTTTCACGGGGAAGGGCTAATCCATCCCGAACAAACAGGTGCTTAGGAAGAGTTCCCTAAATCCAAACAGAAGGCGGACAGAACCGCCTTTATAGGAAAAAGGGTTCCCTGGCTTTAAACAGAAAGCTGATAGGACCGTTTTCAGAGAATAAGGCCGGAGATGCAGCCTCAGAAAGAACATCTGGTTTCTGTAACAAGGACCTGGTAGCTACCCACGTCACTAGACCGGGAGAGGAGGGCATGATGGATCTAATCGTCTGCTCGTCATACTTTCCAGGAGACAGGGGCACCAGGACACATCAGAACACATTGTGCTCGTGTCCGGTAGCGGCACAAGTAAGAGGAGATGTAAGAACTCTCTTTCAATCTGGTATCGGATTCATTAGAAGTCCGATCCTATTGGGAGAAATATAAAAAGGTGTGAGCCACAATAGACCGAGCGGTCGCAGTGGAGGGCGTAAAAAGTCCACTTACTTTAAACCTACCTACCTACCCCTAGGGTCGTTGGAAATTAACAAATATAGAATAGGAGGAAATTACCTTTATTTTTAAACTAACAAAAAATATAATATTTGAAAAACTTGTTTAAAATAAAAAATTTTGACATAATTTAAAACCGGCACATTTAAAATTTTTCCTATTTAATTCAAAAGAAGCATAAAATTGTGCTTCTGCGTTTGTTTTCTTAAAGTAATTTAATAGTTATTTTATACCAAGGGCGTAAAATAGCACTTTTACGCCTGCTGTTAAAAGTTGTTGCCCTGGCATAGCTCGGGCAACAATCAGCTGAAGGCGTAAAGGTGATTTACGCCAGAGGTACAAGCAATATTTTTTGTACGACTGAAACTAATGTAGTATTTTTTCTTTATTTTTGTTAACACTGGTATATTAAATTCTTTTGCTGATGTTACTGCCTAGCTTAAGTCAAATTGATTAAACGTTAGGTTACCAAAAAAATATTACTTGTGGTGTCAAAAAAGTGGTTTAAATTTGAATTATGAATCGAAATAATCCAGAAATAGAAGCTGCAAAGAACAAACGCTGTCTACAGTTGTTGCCAGAAAAGTCAAGAATAATTTATAAAAAAGCATACGGTGATTTAATGAGTTAGCTGACGCTGGAGGCGATTTATTGACTGTGAAGCGCCATGGACGTTGGCGCTCTTCGACTGTGGCCGAGGGTTATATTGAAGATTTCGTGCAAAATAAAATTCAAATAGCCAAAAAAATGATAGGTTCCAGCACCGCAGGCTCTTCCGGCAATTCCAATGTTACCACCAGAGAGATTGATATTATGCATCAAAAAGAATAGGCAGGAGGAAATGTACCAGTTTTTAATGTTTTAAATTGCCCTCCGTGTACTTTTAACATAACTTTAAATAAATAAATTTTTGTCTTACCAAACATTGAGGCCCCATTTAATTTTATTGTTGTTTTATAAATTTATAAATGCTGTTTCTGTAACTAGGGCGTAACAGTGCAATTTTACGCCCTCAAATAGGAGCGTAAAATTGTATTTTACGTCACGTAGAACAAAAATAAATTTTCATGCTTTGTGTATAAAAAAATTTCATGTTTTTCCAAAACTAAACGTCAATGAAGATTTTTACAACAGGAAATTTTGTTCGATTTAATCGCCATACGAGTTAAGTTGGAAAAGTAAATTTTAATTTGCGCCTAATCTGTATACACTAAGGTATATTTAAACTTTGATCAATGTTTTGTGAGTTTTAGGACATCCAGAGATTTTTTTAGGATTTTTTTTTTGAGAAATAAGAAGTAAAAAAGTTTCCCCAGTTATGCCGGTCACTGTATAGAGTACAAACCACAATATTTTAACACTTTTCAAAGAAAATATTTATTTAATTTTTTTAGGCTATGGAAAACTACGTACATGCCTCAGAGTTTCACATGCAGGGCGAAAAGCTAACCAAGGCCATGAACGCTGCCAAACAAGCTGAATTAATCGCTCTTCAAAAGTCACTGCTTAGAGCAGTAGCCAATAATGAGACTGTACCTTGTTTATTAAGCTTAAGCAATATTCAAATCGCGAAACTAATGTGTAAGGAATTGGAGTAAGTGATGTAGTTTATTTATTAATAATATAGACATATTGTCAAAATGGCATGCTATATATTTAAAGCTATCTGTGCGCTGAAGAAAAAGATGTAGCGACTACGTTTTATATAAAATATATTACCGGTTTTATGACAAATTTAACAAAATTTTGTTTGTTTAATCCAAAGCTCTTATAAAGTTGAAAATAATCTAGATTAAAACAAAATATATTATAAAATTAGGAACTGAAGCCCGAAGAATTACTCTTAGAAAAAGAATTGGAGTAAAAGTTAAATAGCACAAATAGTGCCATTAAAAGTACAGTAAAGAAAATTAAATATGGTAATTTTTTATTTATTGGGCTCACGACCGATTTTATTGAAAGGTAGTACAGGTTTTTTTTTGGGCACTGATCATGTATCTGAAGTTATATTTTATCGAAAGCTTCTAGTTTTTAAGTCATAACACCCTAATCGGACCTAACATTAAAAATGCACAAACTTTCCTAAAATTCCTCCTTGTTGAACCTGGTCACAGCTATACTGAATGATTTTATGATGAAGTGCCTTTTATTTTACAGGAAAACTTATTTCCCCGATTATTTACTAATTAGTTATTAACAAAAACAATCAACTAAATTATCTAGGGATTTTTAGATAGATAAGTTGGTGAAAGGCGCCCTATTTAAACTTTAAATTGTTTTATCGGGGGTAATATCCCTAGTGCATTTAATTTTTCCGGAAAAATTCGTTTACTTAGAAACGGGTGTTCCAATTTTTCCACAAGAAAAATTAGATGGACGAGGGATATTTGGTAAGATTATTTCGTGAGTTAAGTAAACATTTTATTTTAATACAACATTTTTTTAATTAAAACAATAAGAACAATAATTAATAAGAACAATATAACTTTCAAGCTAGGGAAGGTAATTACTTTAAACTCATTTTAAATTACAATTAATATAAAAAATACAATTATTGTAGGTTACAGGAGTATTGTTAGCCATATCGGTTAAATTGTTTTTAATTATGTTTGTAGTAGCACTATTTTCAAACGATTGATGGTGTTGGCTCGAAGAAGTGTCTATTTTCTGTCTTTTCAAGGGAGCTTCGAAGCTTGTAGACGGTACATTATTTTAAACGGTTCCTAAGGCAGTGATGATATTTGGATGATGTTGACTGTCCATTTGTGGATACGGTTGGATAGACGCAGCTTAAGAATGCCCTGTGATTTTGATGAGTTGCTGCTCGCCTACACCGGCCTTTGCCAGATTGATCGCAGTTGATCGCATAGAATGGTTAGATATTTTAACTTCTGTCGTGTTCATACCTGTTTTTTAGGCTGCGTCTTTTGTCCATTTTGACAATTCCTTTCTTCCAACAGGAATGTTTTTAAACCATCCAGTGCTACGATTGGATTGCCATGCTGAATTTGGTGTCAAAAACAATCTATTTGTTGTTATTTTAGACATTCGTTTGTTTTACAGGGATTTGTACAAACGTACCGGACAAAACTCAGGGTTTTTTGAATTAGGAACAAGCCACTTACTATCGCACAGATTGTTTGCACCACCTCGTGCAGTTTTGCTGAAGACTGTGTTATACTCGATCCTTCCTGAAACAAGGGATACATAATTTGACTTAAATGTCAAAATATATTTTGTAGTGTGATTTTAAAGTAGATGTATGTAACTTTTAATTTTTTTGGAACAGCAAAAGGAATTTTAGTGGTTATATATCGTTTGTTGTAAACGTGATTTATACAAGGTGTTGCAAAAAAGACATTTAAAAATTGCGAAAACAGATTTTACGCCAAGTTACAATAAACATTTACAGATTTTGTTGCAAACTTAAAAAGCAATATCTTACCTGTATTGATTCCATAATTATCAATTTCTTTTTTAAAATGTTCTGTTAAGCAACGAGCTGCTTCTCCGCCCCTCCAAGCAAGGTCAACTGCTGCAATAAGGACACCATCTTGTAGTAGTCGTCCATATTTAAAGAAGAAACTTGTTTTCCATTTTTCTTCATGTTTCTGGAGACTTCTCCTTTTCGCATTTCGAGCGTATCTAGCTGGCTTAAAGGTAATGTCGTGGAATGGGCCGAACACGATATATTAAATTCTTGAAAATATTTTTCCTGCAGTTTTTTGGCAAAGATACTCTACATTACTTTTACACGCTAGTTCTTTGTAGTCTTCCCCATTAGCTTTACGCATGTTCCATGCCCAGTCCTTGAGGATTAAATTTAGCTCGCCTGTAGTTGTTGTCTGGAGTAATTGGTAATTTGTTGCTTGATCTTCCAGATTGATGTGTGAGTTTTCTGAGTATTTAGTGGAACACTATTCTCAACAGCCGCATTAATTTTACTTTCGGAAACATTTCCAAACCGATTCATTTTGAGTTTCAGTTGAAAAATTAATAAATTCGTAAGCTTCGTTTGTGATCTTTGTTGTTGGTAACGGTACATAGCAACACAGCACCAACCAACCAACCATCAAGTTTGTTTTTACAAGGCAACTTGTCAAACTTGCATGAAATTTTTTCGATTTTTTTCCGGAAAAACTGCTGACAGCTAAGTTGGCAGTTGTTAAGTAATTTTTCCACTTAAAATTTATATTTGACATACCAATTCTTGATAGCGATTGGTCAAAATTAATAGGAAGGAAATAATCAATAAAAAATATAGGTTTAGGTACGCCGGATTTGCTGGGATACTTTACAGCAAAAAACCTTAATGTTACAAAATATATGCACTGATGTAAAATTAGTGATGTCTATTTTTAGTTTTTGTAAATATTTACCAGAGCAGTGATTTAGTTTTGAGATAAATAAACTTTAATGTAATTTTTGAAAGAACTACTGATGTGGGGAAAAAAAAAAACTTAAAAAACTGAAAAGAAGCCAAAGAAGGGAACGCAGACACTGAAAAGAAAAAGCAAAATTGACATAAATTAGGTAGTATGTAAAACAGTTCAATAAACTTATCTTGACAAAATTTTGATTTCATTAGGGTGTCATTTAGTTATTTAGGTTGTTTGTTTTTTCCCCATAAAAACTAAATAAACCGATTCTTTCAAAAATAAAAACAGCATTCCGTCGCCTATTACTCTTTTAATAAATACCCTAATTGATTTCATATGAAGCATGCCGTCAAACAAATTTTATTCTTTTAAAATATTTTTTAATCCATTTGTATAACTTTGAAATATAAAAAATGTTTTAACTCAAATTACCTATTTTGTGACACTCATCGATTTTTCCCAAAGACTCTTCATTTAGAATTACTTCACCACAATATAGTTTTGCTCTTTTACTAACGTTTACATGATTCCAAGGTTGAATATGTTTCGCCATCGGTATCCTGCAAAACAGGGCGAAAACATTAGACATTTTAATTATCCATTATTTTAAATTCAACGATTTCTTTAAAAGTCTTCCCATTTGACTACTGCTTATTATTTATTGTAAAAAATATTTTTATTTAACAGCCAGTTTAATGTTAAATAATTTTTAAATATTAAGAGCTTTTAAACAATGCATACAGACAGGTCCACTGTAGTAAAAACATAGAAAACACTTAGGCGAATTGACTTACATTCGCCTGACTCGAGCTAGCAAACAAAACTCGCAGAAACGATGCGATAAATGTTGAGTGTTTTTGGAGATTTAATTTTGAATTTAAATATTATTTGCTTTCTTGCAGCCGCAGCCATTGCAAATACGTGGTAAGTTCTCTTGGAAACTCGTTTCTTCACTAAAAATAAATAATAATGGACATTTACGAACTTCGTAAAAAGGTTGAAATTGTAAAATGGTATTTCCAAGGAAAATCATATCGACAAATTCATAAAATTTGGTAATATCTGGTTTAGGCAAGATGGTTGTCCCGCTCACCATGGACGTATTGTTCAAGGATATTTGAACAATACGTTTCCTAACCGTTTGATCAGTGGACGTGGAACCATTTTGTGGCCCGCGAGATCACCAGACCTTGCTGCGAATGATTTCTTTTTATGGGGTTATTAAAAAAATAAGGTTTATGGCCATGATAGGGCTACTAATTTAGAAGAACTTCGAATAAAAATCGAAAAAGCTTTTCAAACTATCAGCTCTAATATGCTAACAAACGTTAGACGTGGTTTTTACGATTGTTTGGGAAATTGTCTTGCTCAAGAAGTAGGTTTGTTTGAATATTTATTATAATTTCATTTTAGAGTATTTTTTATGTTTATAATTATTTTTTTATTGCGTACTATTTTAATTTTAGAAATGAGTTTTGTGTTTAGAAAACTTACTTTTTATTTTGATTTTTCAATTAATGAACTAATAAATAAAGCTGTTGGTATTTAATTCCCTATTTATAAATAACGGTATTAAGTATCGACTGTTTTCTCAACAGATTAGACCGCATAAATTTATTTTTCGTAATTTTCAAGCGCGCCTTAAACCATACTACACACCAGTCCGAAAGCATATTACAAACTAAGATTCGGTTCGATTAATCATGCATGCCGACGTTTATCGATCAAGGCGGACAGTAGTAAATTCATCAGTTCCCTGCCTATGTTTCTACTACACTGGACCTGTCGGTATAAATGTTTCCTTGCAAGTTTTGGACAATATTATGGTTTCAATAACACCAAAATCTTCTACTTCTATTGTCTTTATTTGTTATTTGTAACACAACGTCTCGGTTAGTGATGTATTTCCAATCGTTTTTAAGTGACAAATAGAAACTATTCTTAAAAACTACGACTTATATACTATCCCTTGTTCACCGAAGCTTGACTCACTTTTCACGGTTCAGCAACGGCTTGCTGGTTGTTTACAATTATTACAACTTCTTTAAATTTTCTTTTCTTCCAGTGGGTTTCTTTATAAATAGTTTTTGCTTCCGACAATTAAAACTGCCGAAATAAACCAAAAGTTTGGCTAAGATATGTTGACGATACTTTCATTGTATGGATAGGTAATGAGGAAGAACTTAAAGATTTCTTAAAACATCTAAATTGTCTCCGATCTTGTATTAAATTTACAATGAAGAAGAAGCTAAATTCGGCCCTACCCGTCCTCAACGTTTTAGTCAAGCGAAATAATGGACATATTTAAACTTCGGTATACAGAAAACCTACCCACACTGGATAATATTTGCACCAAAATTCTAATCACTCGAACGAAACGAAACAAGGGGTCATACGTACTTTATATAATCGTGCAGTGACCTTATGTAATAGTAAGGAATCTCTGCAAGAGGAAATAAGTTACATAACTAGGGATCTTAAGCAGAACGGATACAGTGAGAGACTGGTAAAGGAAACAATCGAAAAATATCAAAATAAGACAAAAATCTTTAACTCAAACGAGATTTCACATGACCAAATCTTTATGACAATTCTATATATTACAGGAACTTCGAAAAAAGATCCGCAGGATCGCGAATAAGTATAATATTGAAAAGGCATTTAAATCACAAAGTACTCTAAGAAGCATTCTTACTAAGACGAAACCAGACAACAAAGTTTTAAATAATGACTGTATCTACAAAAACAACATCGCATACAATGGTCGGAAGCAAATCTATTCATAAAGAAAACCACTGAAAGAAAAAAAAGTTTAAAAAATTTGTAATAATTGTAAACAACCAAAATGTATTTAGCAAGCCTAGTATCGATATTCCGAATATCTGACAGCCGTCGCTAAACCGTAAAAAGTCGGTCAAGCTTCGGTGAACAAGGGATAGTATACAGGCAGGTCCACTGTAGTAGAAACATAGGAAACACTTAGGCGAATTAA
Source organism: Listronotus oregonensis (assembly GCA_019359885.1). Lineage (NCBI taxonomy): Eukaryota > Metazoa > Arthropoda > Insecta > Coleoptera > Curculionidae > Listronotus > Listronotus oregonensis. Next base: position 358,255 of record JAHBCN010011676.1, read on the forward strand.
CTTACATTCGCCTGACTCAAGCTAGCGAAACAAAACTCGCAAAAACGATGCGATAAATGTGGAATGTTTTTGAAGATTTTATTTTGAATTTAAATATTATTTGCTTTCTTGCAGCCGCAGTTATTGCAGGTAAATGGTAGGTTCACTTGGAAACTCGTTTCTTCACTAAAAATAAATAATAATGGACGTTTACGAACTTTGTAAAAAGGTTTAAATTGTAAAATGGTATTTCCAAGGAAAATCATATCGACAAATTCATGAATCTTTTCCCGAAGCATTTGAAAACAGACCTATACTATGTCTGAAAACAATTTTTAGAATTATCCAAAATTTTGAGACCCACGGGCACAGCTTACTACAGTTGTTGTAGTAAGCTATGCCCATGGGTGAGTGTCTCCCCAAAAACATAAAAAACAGGAACTCGTAAGTGAAGAACGGGAATTAAAAGAGGCATTAATTTGTGTTACTGCTGAACAAGACCCCACTGTAACCAGTAGACAACTTGCTGAGGTAACAGATTCATCGCCTACTACAGTTAAAAGAGTCCTTAAAAAAATGGTTTCCGATCCTACAAGGCCCGAAAAACACATGAAATTTTTCCCGAAGACCAATTTCGACGTATGGAGTTTTGCGAATTAATAATGGAAAGGGCAAATACAGATAAAAACTTTCTTAGATCGATTGTTTTCACCGATGAATCGACCTTTCAATTATTAAATCGACATAATCCAACTCAAGTTCGATATTGGTCTCGTGAAAACCTACAGGTATTTTGAGGTTCGAATCCAGAATCCTCAAAAATTGAATGTTTGGACTGGTATGGTGGGAGAACACCTTATTGGACCATCTTTTATTGAAGGCAATTTAACTGCAGCAATTTATTTGGATCTGTTACAACAACAAATTGTACCGGCAATTGGCCAATTATTAGGAGTAAGATTTGGTAATATCTGGTTTCAGCAAGATGGTTGTCCCGCTCACAATGGACGTATTGTTTAAGAATATTTGAACAATACGTTTTCTAACCGTTTAATTAGTGGACGTGGAACCATTTTGTGGCCCGCGAGATCACCAGACCTTGTTTCTAATGATTTCTTTTTGTGGGGTTATTTAAAAAATAAGGTTTATGGTCATGATAGGGCTAATAATTTAGAAGAACTTCGAATAAAAATCGAAGAAGCTTTTCAAACTATTAGCCCTAATATGCTAACAAACGTTAGACCTGGTTTTTACGATCGTTTGGGATATTGCCTTGCGCAAGAAGGAGGTTTGTTTGAATATTTATTATAATTTTGTTTTAGAGTATTTTTTATGTTTATAATTATTTATCTTTTCATTGCGTACTATTTTAATTTTAGAAATGAGTTTTGGGTTTAGAGAACTTACTTTTTATTTTGCTTTGACAATTAATAAACTGATAAATAAAGCTGTTGGTATTTAATTCCCTATTTATAAATAACGGTATTAAGTAGAGATCGAACGCTGTAAGAACAACACCGATACGTCACGGTCTCATATGGCAAACCCGTATAAAACCGTGACGTATCGGTGTTATTCTAACAGCGTTCGATCTCTATCAACTGTTTTCTCAAGAGATTAGACCGCATAAATTTATTTTTCGTAATTTTCAAGCGCGCCTTAAACCATACAACACACCCGTCTGAAAGCATATTACAAACTGAGATCTCGTTCGGTTAATCATGGATGTTTATCGATCGAAGCGGACAGTAGTAAATTCATCAGTTCCCTGCCTATGTTTCTACTACACTGGACCTGTCTGTATAAGTCGTAGCTTTTAAGAATAGGTTTTAGTTATCATTTAAAAACGGTTGGAGATACATCACTAACCGAAATGTTGTGTAACAAATAACAAATAAAGAAAATAGAAGTCCAAGATTTTAGTGTTATTAAATGCAATACAAAATTATGAAAATATCCGTGGACCGATTTAAACAAATAGCACCATTCTCTTCTGCTCCGAAAAGTGCCTAGAATAAGGCATTTTTAGTCTTTACCCACCATCGAAGACATCCGCCAAATGAAAAAAACACAACTTTGCTTTTTACGAGTATTTTCTGAACTTCTCGGAGTTTCTAAATTTTTTAAACACCAGATAATTAAGCGCTTAAAAACGCAATTGCAGCAATTTAACATCCAATATAAAATTAGTAATCATTTAAGATCTCCCAAATGGTAAGTCTTAGGTTTTTTTCCTAAATAACAAAGCGTTAGCGTATCCGAAAGTATTTCTGATTTTTATTATATTTTCAGCTTTCACCAATCCTACATTATGGCACAAGCATACAACTATCAACCCGATTGGGCACAGGTATTATTTGAACAGGTGATATTAAACAATAACATAAACTACTTTGACGTTTACTATGAAACACTGGGTATCAACGAGCAATTGGTCCAGGATATTTCCAGAATGTTCTTAAATCAGCCCATAAGAACTGTCCAGGGATTAAAAAAAATGAAATATATTGTCGAAAAACTTACCTCTGTTAACGCCAAGTATCGCCTGGCCAGCGAGTTAGGTATTAAAGAATTAGTTGCTGCTATACTTGCCGATTCAGAAATTTCGCACTTGAAAGATACCGTGTGGAAAAGAGGATATAAAAGTTAGATTTTTTGCAAAAAATTAGAGAAAGGCCCATTTATTTTAAATGTTTTAATAAAATAACTTTAATATCATTTAATTGTCGTGGTTTTACCGATACACTTTTATTATGATCTTTTGATGTCATTTTAATTTTTGACGACAAGCTCATATAGGTGCATAAAAGCTTTTATTTTGCTGAATATATAACTTGGCACTTTCAGTAAAACTAGAAGAGTTGGTCAGAGGAAAGCGTGTTGTAATTAATATTTTCAAGAAAGAAATTGACCAGCATCTATATGATTTCCTAGTTAACCCTTATAAAACAAACTTAATTTATTTTAAATTGACATATTACTATTTAACAAAAGTGTTAAAAAGTTTCGGTGTGACTGGATAGAACGAAACTTTACTTCTTAATATATTTGATTAAAGATTAAAACCATTTGTCCTAAACAAATTAATTTCAAAAATAATTACTGAAAAAATAATAAGACACATTAGAATAAAAGTGGCACTAATGTATTTTTTTAATAAGAAATATTTAAACTTTAATTTGATTATAATTCAAAAGCGGTTACTCGATGGGTACAGTAACGCAACAAAAAAAAAGTGTCGTGCCATGGGGTTAGCACCAGATTTAACGGGGCACTTATTTATAATTATTTTTTATTCACTTAAAACTAAATTTTAAAATTAGTTTCAGGCGGTTACTCGATTGGTCCAGGCGGTTACTCGATGTCCAAAAAATGTACCTTAGAAAAAACATAGCAATTTTATGCACCATATTTGCCCTGTCACTAAATGATTTTTTCAATAGATACAGTGAGTAGTATTATTTAAAACATATTTCATCCGGTTACTCGATAGTCCAGGTTTTTTGCAGCCAGCTCTAGCTCTATTGTAGAAAGTGTATTTAGTAGAATAAAAGTAATATGTTTTAAATAAACTAAAAGATAATTGATTTTAAAATAGTTATCCACTTGATTTAATAAATAGTTGTTTTATTAAATTTAAACAACAGAATTTAAGACGGAACCAAATACTATTACAAGTTTATTTTTTCACACTATTTTTTTTTCATACTATTAGATACAAAATAACAAAAACAAAATCATTTAATGTTAAAGAAAATACAAAGAATGTCATATACAAAAACTTCTAAATGAATTAAATTGGAAAATTTTAGACGGACAGACAGTTATCCAATATTTGGGCTTAACATTGGTAATATAAAATAAAATGTATATATTATAAATTCAATCCTATTTCTTAAAGTTACGCCGCGTTTGATTTTATGCTGCTATATTACAACAATTACGTATTAATACAAATACCTACCAAACATACAGGGTGTACCAGAATATGGAGGCAATCTCTCGAAATCTAATAGAAAACCTAAAAATATTATGACAAGTTCCCATAACCTTTTTTCCTACGACCCTTCGCTACGGAGATGCAGGTACATAACGGACGCCCCTGGATATCGTTTTTTTTAAATAAATTTTAAAATACCAGGCGTAATTTAATATTTTTTAACACCCTGTATGATAAAGGCCCAACAATATTATCTTTAGATAGCTTTAACCTTAAACAAAAAGAAAGGTATTCATGATTGACATCAATAAAATTAACTATTTATGAGAAATAAAATATCATGTTTAATAAAGTTTTTTACATTGTACAGGGTGTTTTCAAATTGTACAGGGTTTTCCCGTATAATTGCGCACCCCTTTAAAATCTTTATTTTTATAGATAGAAAAAAATAGTTTATATGAAAGTTGCAGGATTTTTCATGAAGATTTTCATGGTGTAAGAGAGAAAAACAAATGATGACATCACTATCAACTTTGTTATTTTAAATGGAACACCCTGTATATGATTGAAAATTCAAATTCGGCTAATCTTCCTCTTTTTAAATATATATAACTTATTTATGTTCGGATAAACGAGTTGCAAGTTATTTGAATTTAAAATCTGTTCTTATAAGCCATAGTTAGCCATGGATACAACCCAAAGTTTGGCAAAGTTAAGTCGCGTTAGCCATGGTTCGTCTTGGAAACCAAACAAAAATATAAATATTTGACAGAAGTCAAATGTGTGACTTGATTTTGTGTTGATGGGAAATTAAAATATTTCCCAAGAATAGGTTTTGGGTGCCAACCTTCTGTAGGCACCCATATGAAAACACTCGCTTTTGACAGATGTATCGGATGCCAACGCCAACCCATTGGCAACCACAGGGAAAAAACACATTTTGGAAAAAACCAATATTTCCTATAATAGTTTAAGGCCCAAGCGCTCACTCGAGTACGGCATTGTAGGCCTGTTGTCATAAATTTACATACGAAATTTTACATTATTTCGGACATCGGATGCATAAGATCCCGATTTAAAACGGGACACTTAGCAACCCTACTTGTTTTCCTAACTATAGTTTTTAACGACTGGCCTACTTTCCAATGACGTAGCGCTCAGTCCTTAAAGCTTTAAGGAATTGTTGGAAAAACCCGTTTTGAGGAATAAACCCTTTAACTTCCTTACAAAAAATACTACTCAAGTTTAATTTGTTTTACTTCAACTACTTTTAATTACTTCAAGTACTTTTATGTACTTCAAGTACTTTGGTTTACTTCAAGTACTTTGGAGAACTTTAAGTACTTTCTTTTACTTCAAGTACTTTGTTTTACTTTAAGTACTTTGTTTTACTTCAAGTACTTTGGTTTACTTAAAGTACTTGGATTTACTTCAAGTAAAATACTTGGGTGGTACTTCAAGTACTTTTTCAATTTACTTGAAAATGCAAGTACATTTTAATGAATACTTCTTAAAGTAATTTTTAAAAAAATTAAAAACTTGGTACTTGTACTTGAAGTCCAATTTAAGAATACTTTGACAGCTCTGCCACCAGTGGTGTTCGTACGGAATTTGACCTGCCTATTTTGGCAGACATTGATGTTACGCCACTGATTTCTCCTAAAATTAAAATTATTTTTGAAATCCCCAATCATTTTCATGTACCTGTATCTCTGTAGGGGAGGGTCGTAGGAAGAAAGTTTATGGGAACTTGTCATAATATTTTTAGGTTTTCTATTATATTCCGAGAGATTGGGTAAGTCTGTGAAGTGGGACCCCCCATTTATTGCTTTAAATATTTAAATTGGAAAAAAATGTTTTATACAAAAATATTTTGGTTTTTGCTGCTCTATATTTTGCAAACAGCGTTATGTATACGGGGTGTATCAAAAAGCCTGTACAAGGACAAAGTGAATTTTTTTAAATAACTCCCTATATTTCCCTATATTTTTTGTTACATTTTTGTTTTCTACATAAAATTCTATATTTTTTTATCTGGCATATCATATCTCTATATTCAATTGTTTACGAGATATTCTCATTTTAAAACAAATTTAGAATGAAAAAATCCGCTTATCTTTTAATGTTGTTTTACGTTTCTATGGTTTTAGCGGTTTTTGTAGAGTGACAAAACAGCCATATATGACGAGTAGAAATAGGTAAAACTTTAAACAAGAAAAAAAAAAGATTAAAACAATTTTTTTACAGATTATTAAAACTGTCATTATGACATTTTTATTGATCTCTATAGCATATATAGTTATAATGCAACTCTTAAAAAACCGCTGAAACCATAGAAACGTTAAACAACATTAAAAGATAAGCAGATTTTTCCCTTCTAAATTTGTATTTAAATGCGAATATCTCGTAAACAGTCGAATATAGGAATATGATATGCTGAATAAAAAATATCTAGAATTTTATGCAGAAAACAAAAATGTTACAAAAAATATAGGGAGTCATTTAAAAAAAATTACTTTGTTCTTGTACGGACTTTTTGATACACCCTGTATACATAACGTTGTTTGCAAAGTATAGAGCAGCAAAAACCCAAATATTTTTGTATAAAACATTTTTTCCCAATTTGAATATTTAAAGCAATAAACGGGGGGTCTCACTTCACAGACTTACCCTGTATATGCATTGTATATATTGATGGTATTGGTATTTTCGTTCGTGTTTTTTTACGAGAAAATCTTCATCCAATTTCTGATGTTATACCGATTTAGGTTAGGCTGAGATAGTTAACTCTATTAATTATCGCCGATCCACGTTAATGGACCCTGCCCAATCCTTGTGAAAAACCGGTTTCGGCCAATTTTTTTGAAACTTAGCAAATTGATAGTTCTTAACACGCTAATCAAAAGTCTCAATGATAACCCCTCCAACAGCTCCAAGATTACCCTCAATTGCCTTACCGAGAAAAATTTAATACTGTACACGTACAACCTTAGGAGATATAATTTACGATCACACGGTGTCGCAACCATTAAGCAGGAAATAGTCACATAGCAAGCGTTAGTACAGCGTGGGGTGGCGGGTGGGGATTCATTATTTGAGTGGAAGGATATTTATTTTTTCTACTAGCGCTTGGAAAGTGTCACTTTTCCGCACTAGTGCGGAAAAGTAAACCCTTGCAAATTTCCCACTTAAACAGGTACTTAAAATGTTTTTAATTCTGAAGTTTGACTTAGTATAATTCTATTATTGGCATAGTATTCTTTTATTTGTACAAATTAGGTGTAAAATCAACGAAATATTCACTAAAAATTAATATTGTTTTAAAAACATTGTTTAAACATCCTGGTATATATTAAACTTGCTTGTCAGATTTTTAGTTTTGACCGGTGCCGGTGTCCATATTATAAAAATCAAAGTCATTAAAAGTCATCGATAATTAAAAGTGTCTTTAGTACATTCTGATCAGTATCGTCGATTTTGAATAAAAAACGTTTCCCATGGAGACTTCTGACGAGGAATTACCTGAATCCATTCTCAAAGCAGCCGAGATAGCAAATTTAGATTTGTTGCCGTCCAAGTCGAGGCACAGGTACGAGAAAGAATATACAGCATTTACAAGCTGGTGTGGCGAGAAAAAATCAAAAGTATGAAAGAAGAAGTTTTTATGGCATATTTCGCGGAACTTGCTAAAACATGTAAACCCAATACCTTATGGTCAAGGTATTCCATGTTAAAAAGTGTCATTAAGATCGAAAAGAACATGGATTTAAGCAAATATTTCAAAGTTACATCATTTTTGAAGAAGCAAAATGTGGGATTTAGACCCAAGAAGGCCAAAATTTTCTCGAAATATGAAATAGCAAAACTTATTAATGATGCTCCAAATGATGTCTATCTAGCGATGAACGTAGCTACAATTTTCGGACTAGCTGGAGCGTGGCGTCGAGAAGAATTAATGAAAATTAGCATTGATGATATTGACGATAAGGGGAATCATTTAATTGTAAATATTCCAGACTCCAAAAACCATTCTAGCCGAAGTTTTGTCATTTCCGAGGAAATTGAAAATGGAAAATATCTAGCTTTGTATAGAAAGTATTCCAGTTTACGAAAGCCCGAAACACCACACAGAAGATTTTTTGTTAATTACAAAAAAATTGGCTTGTACTGTCCAGTGCATAGAAATAAATACTTTTGGCAAGATGCCCTCTGAAATAGCTGCCTATTTACGTCTTCCAAACCCAGAACTTTACACGGGACATAGCTTTCGCCGTTCCTCAGCTACAATGTTAGCTAATTCTGGTAAAGGCATAACGAATATTAAAAGACTTGGAGGTTGGAAGTCATCATCTGTTGCAGAAGGCTACCTAGAAAGCACTACAAGTTTCAAGAAGGACTTATCAAACAAAATATTATCCCAAAATTCATCTACCTTTGAACACAGCAAAACGCACTCGAGGCCCTTGTACCTCTTCTAACAAGCAACAATGTGTCTTGTTACCTGTAACGACGACCGGTTCAATTTCACCTCAACGGCACAACTCCGCAACTTACCCACAACAACTTGCCTCTGCGATTCATTTGCAAAATGCGTTCTTTTACGATTAATGTTAATAATAATAATAAGTAGTAATGGTAAAAATAAATCTAATGGTTGTTTAGTTTGACTTTTTCCACACACTCGTAGAAAAAATGTTGTACCTAACACGTACGGAAAGTGTCTTTTCCACCCTTGACGGCTTACCCGAACTCCGTTTCGCGTCGTTCGTGTAACTCCTCGCGTGAGAAAAAGGATCACTTTCCGCACTTGTTAGGTAAATAACTATTGGCTGGATCGTCGAATGAAATTCTTGATTCAAACGGTTTTATAACCAATAAGCAAGAAAAATTCATGTTTTAGGTTTTGGTATGGGGTGGAGTTGAGGGGTGACGGTGGAGGTTCAATAATAGGGGTCGAAAGGTATTGGGTAGTGATCATTTAGGCGAATGCGTTACGAAATTTACGATCAAACGGCTGCACAACCCATAAACAGGAAAAAGTCACATGATGGACTTTGATTGGTAGCGGATAGGGTGAGAGGGTGGGGGGAGTGGTTGAATGTTTGGAGGATGTCAAGCTTAAGTCTAGTGACTGTGTATATTCAACTACGGTATTATATACTTTGATAAGGCAATAATCAGTCAAGTGCATTATTCTGATCTTTGGGGGGTTAGAGGAGATATCGGGTTTCGTATCCATTGAGACTTTTGATTAGCGTGTATTCAAGTTGCACTGTTCGAAATTCATTTTCCATAAGGATGTGCGGGGTCATTTCGTCTAAAGCATCACAATTATAATCGTGATAATGTTTAAATATTTTCTTAATCTCCATAAAGTTAAACGCATTTCTTATTTCAACTTTTTTTGTGTTTATTTTTAGTGTAGTTGTAGTCCTAACCATAAATGTGATAAATATTTGTTAATTATATAATATTGTATTCTACATTTATCAGTGTTTAGCTTTTTTATATTTTATTTTGTAAGTATTTATTATAACTAGTACATTCCTTATACGACTACAAACGACCAAATAAACTGTGATACAATTATTGTATAAAATTAAATATCATATAAAATTTACCTTATTAGTTTTATTTTTTCCCATCCTAAAATTTTTTTCTTATCTAAAAATTGAATAGGTTTAAAAGGTGATTAAAGCCATAACATGCTGAAGCCGGGTCCCGCCCATGTAAATAAAAAAATACACACTAATATATAGAAATTTTGTTTGTACTAATAGTTTACTATTAATTATTTTTTCGAAAGCTCAAGACCATATTACACAGGCGAAGACTGTGCCGTTTTGATTATATTAGTAGCGTCAATGGATACAAAAAAAAGGCAAAGTTTGGAAGTCCTTAAGAATAGCTTCGATTTTGATAATTTTTTAAAATAATTTTGTTTTTCTATATAATTTAAAATCAGAAACCTTTCGAAGGGGGCAAAAAAATATTTATATTGTTTAAACACTATTTACGATATTAAGATGAAATATATTTTTTTAATATTAATTTTCGTCATTTTTTACACATAATCTTTTTTGTAGATAATTAAATTTTCTACAAAAATATCGTGAACTTCAATTTCTGTGAGCAGAAATTTTACTCTATTTCCAGACTGTAACCATTGCTTATAAGATATTTTTTATATAATAGTGACATATAATGAATATACATAACAAAATAAAAAATGTATGTATTTATTTAGGATTTAAACACCTTTGAAAAATATTTTCTATATTAGATACTTAAAAAATATGATAAAATTTAAATAATTTTTTTTATAAAAAGTTATTTATTAAAATTTTTAAAATATTTAAGTAATTAAATTTTAAAATGTTCTGCTTTACTCACATTATCAAAAAATAGGAAATTTAATTTTCATTTACAATTTGCGTATCCGAGATTTTATCTTCTTCAAATGATGGGTGGTTATCGCAGTCACTTCCACTAAACTGCATCCTGTTTTGCAGGAGCAAAATATGATTTTTTTGGGTGCTGCTGGTTGTGTCATTTTTACTGGTTTTAAATTATCGTCTTTCTGCCAACCCCATTCTTTAGGAGAGATTAGAGAATTAATTTTCCATTGCTGAACTTCTAAGTTGACTCTTAGCACCTGATGATACACAAATGTTTTTTTAAAACCACTCAAACATAATGCCTTACAATGGATTTATTTAACAAAGACCATGGTAAGTAAATATGATAATAATAAAAAAAACATCTCTTATTTATTTATGTAATGGATGTAATTCTACCTCCGCCTTTTATAATAAAGGTAAAAAAATATTAAAATTTTTAATGATGATTATAAATTACGTGCAGCAGCTGAAACTTTTATGGTTAAAAATCAAAGTGATAAAGTACTTTTCAATGAAGGTGTAAGTCGTATACTCACAATGTATGGTTCTAATACTACCAAAAACTTGAATAAAGTCTGATCCAAACGTTTCGTAGCATTAGCTTCAAAAAATAAAAGTGTTCAACTTCATTTACTACCTCCCACAGAGGATGCAGCAAAACAACATATTAAAAGAGTCTATTTACACGTCCTGCACTGAAAAATTAATTCTCTAATCCCTCCCTGCAGAATGGGGTTGGCAAAAAGACGATTATTTAAAACCAGTAAAAATGACGCAATCAGCAGCACCTGAAAACGTCTTAAAAATCTTATTTCGCTCTTGCAAAATAGGATGCGGTTCGGCATGTGGCTGCAGAAAAAGTGGCCTTCATTGCTCAGCCACTTGCATTGTTTGCAGTGACTGCGATAACCACCCACCACTTGAAGAAGATAAAATCTCCGATACGCAAATTATAAATGAAAATTAAATTTCCTATTTTTTTGGATATGTAAGTAAAACAAAAAAAACATTTAATAAAATAGTTCAAAAATTTAGATAAATATCTCTTCATAAAATTTTATTTATTTAAATTTTACCATATTTTTTTAAATATCTAATATAGAATATGTTTCTAAAGTTGTTTAAATTCCAAATAAATACATAAGTTTCTAATTTTGTTATGTATATTCATTATATGTCACTATTATATAAAACATATCTTACAAGCAATGGTTACACTCTGGAAATGGAGTAAAATTTATGCTTACAGAAATAAGCTCACGATATATTGGGAACTATAAAAAATACGATACATTTTATAAAATTATTTTGGTAGGAAATTTAATTTTCCCGTGCAAAAAATGACGAAAATTAATATTTAAAAAGTTAGAGCGATTTAAAAAAAATCCATTTAAATATCATAAATATTGTTTAAACACTACTTTTTTTTGTTTGCCACCTTTAAAGGTCCCTGGTTTTGAATAATATAGAAAAACAAAATTATTAAAAAAAAATAACAAATCGGAGTTGTTCTTGAGGACTTCCAACTAAAACGCTATATTGACGCTACTATATGGGAAATGTTTTTATAAACCGATTACATGAAAATAAAAGCCTCATTTATTTACAAAATTTACAAAGTGGCTTTTTACAAAACTAATGTTTGTTAAGGTCCCATTATTCGTAAATGCCATTAGATGAATATAGTGTTGTGTCTTCTTTTACAGATGACAATTTAGGTGCGTATAATCAATAAATTACTAAGCAGCACGTTTAATTGGGAACTTTGTTCGGTTTGAATATTACTAACGTCTGTTTGCTTTTTTCAGCTTACAAAAAACAGCCTCCGAGCCAGTTACACGCTTTGGACGAACTTATAAATTTAATGTTTGTTTAACTGTTATCCACATTGATTCAAAATTGTTCCATTATTTTAATAAAAATCGTAGGGAATTGTAAAGTAATTATATTTATTATATGTCGGATCAAATTCAGTTGCCGCCCTACATTTTATAAAATATAATGTATGTACAACTTGGGACGTCTTCATGATACTTGAAAGGCTTTGAGCACCTAACGGTTTTTGGGGAATACCATACTTAACCCGTTAGTTGGACTAAAAAGTAATTTAAAAGGTGCTGAACTATAAAATTTTGCATTCCTACAAGACTCAATATATACGCTCCTTGGATCATCTAATTCTTATATTCGATTTTAATGATTTGGGGACATAATTGGTGTACTGCAAACAGTTGAATTGCTAGAGCATGGTTGTTGAATAGAAAGAGGTGTTGAGATCTGCGGTAGATGACTACCAAACTGTATTGCACTCATTTCTGTATGAAACACTAAAATATTAATCTTATTTTGCAATATTAATCGAGTGCTTTCATCCATTTTTCTTAACTTGATAGCAAGTTGTTCTGCATATAGTGAACATTCATCTTTTTCGGTTACTTTTTGACTCAGATTATGCATAACAGTATATGCTTCTTCCAATCGAGGATCCGCTGTTTTTTTACTTCTCTTTAATGCATATTTTACTGACTGGGGCTCTTCAGGATTATGCTTCGCGTTGCGATCAGTTGTGTTTTCTGCAGCAGTTTCCTCTTCTTCATCGGCGCTAATGTCACTTTCATTGTTTACTGCGGTGTTTTCCTGAAAAAAAGAAGTCAGTGTAATTTTTTAACATTTATATTATTGCTGATAATTTTCAAATAACACTTTGCTCTTGTTTTAGGTGCCCAAGACCTCAATTTCGTGGAAGGAAATTGCTGCCCAATATAATAGCAAGTGAAATTTTCCTCAATGTCTTGGAGCAATAGACGAAAAACACATTGTGCTTCAAGCTCCAATTAATACCGGAACAGAATATTTCAACTACAAAGGGACCTTTAGCATTGTCCTTCTCTCTGTAGTGGATGCTGACTATTGTTTTATCTATGTAGATGGTGGCTGCCAAGGTCGCATTTCAGATGGAGGTGTTTTTAAAAATTTAAACTTTTTTTCTAAATTAAGCAAAGGAGAGTTAAATATTCCAAAGAATAATTCCCTGCCAGGACGAGGAACACCGGTACCTTTCGTTTTTGTTGCTGATGATGCCTTCCAGTTACAAAATCACGTAATGAAACCGTATCCTGGCACCCACGAAGCTGGATCGAAAGAAGAATTTTTAACTATCGTTTGAGTAGAGCACGAAGAATAGTAGAAAATGCATTTGGCATTTTATCGGCAGTTTTTCGAGTTTTACGAAAACCTTTATTGTTATAACCGGAAAAAAGTAAATTGATAGTTTTGGCATGCGTTTATTTGCACAACTTTTTAAGAAAAAGTAAGGCTGACAGGTATGCAAGTGATACATTTGATACTGAAACTGATGACCACAGTAAAGTAATCCCCGGTGCATGGAGGCGAGAAGATCAGGAATTAACCTCTTTTTTACCTTTACAACGAGTTCCTAGAAAGCCATCCAATCAATCTCAAGAGATTAGGAAGGAGTATGCAAATTATTTTTGCAACGAAGGCGCCGTTCCATGGCAAACCAAAATGTAAATTAATAAGTATAAAAATATATTATGTGAATAAATATGTTTAATTTTTTTACTTACCTCTTGTAACGTATCTTGTGTTTCCTTAGGTGTGTTTTTGTCAAATAAAAATGAAAAAGCCTTGAAACCAAACCATGTAGTAGCATATATTTCATCTGTGCCCATTCCTGACTTTTTCATTTTCTCTGCCCTTTGTCTTTCTCGTCGAAATTGCGCTAGTAGAATTTTTTTTTTTGACTTCCTCACGTGAACACTTCATTTCTGTTGATAACCTCTCCCACGCGTCACTCTTTTTTGTTTTTATTTCGATAATCGGTCAATTTTACATTTCATAAACTTCGTTTTCCCGATATTTCTCTATAAGCATTATTACTTTTTCATCCGTCCACTTCATAATAAATTATTTTGTTTAAATAGCCGCAAACAGTACGATGGTCTACACCAAACTGGGGTTAGCAAACAAGTCTTTTCAAGTTACCGACAGCCGGGGGAATTTTGGCGAGCACGATACGAACAAGGTAAACGACACTAATTATACGCGAACCGTTCGCGAACTTTCCGCGTACACTTTGTGAACAGGGTATGGAGAGATCGCGAGCTGTTCACGAACGCCGGTGGATACGCACCTTTAGATGAACACATCAATTTTTAGAGCTGCAACTTTTTTTTCTGTTAATTAAACCAGCCGCAAAATTTAATTAGCATTTTTTTTATGATAAATAGTTAAAATTAAGTAAAATTTAGTTAAGTAACTCCCCACATTAATTATTATTAATATCGCTGATGAATATTTGTGTTTTCAAACCGACCCGACCGCATAAAGCCTTACTTTCTTGGAAACCATAATCGAATAAGAAACCAAATAAGTACATTTAATTAAAGCACAAATATAGCTCCAGCCTACATCTTCAGCATACACTTAACTTTAAAGGAGACCTCACCATCAGTAAACACAACAAAATAAGAAATAAACATAGATCGTGTTAGTACGTTCGAGGAATACAATACAGAAATCAAAGATAAATATCAATCAAGCTATAAGTGGTCATCTTGTGTGCATTAACCACATATCTGAGTAATTAACAGGTTGTCTCGAACCTATTTGTGGAGTCAAACGTCCGGACTATAAATGCTGTGTAAATATTGTCCTTCACTTTCTTGAGAATATCTCGAAGAACTCAAAATTATCAATATTAACTTTGTTTTAACATCAGACGCTCTTTGTTGGTTAATATCAGTCCTTTTGTTTGCATTAATGTATTCATATAGTCCGCCGCGGTGTTATTTTTAATTTATAAGGTAAAGCGGCTCCTTATATTGCCCATAAGTGGGTAGTCAGACCCGTACCTTTAGTTATAAGAGTTAATGAAACTCTATACCTACTGGATAGTAGGAAAATAGATATTTTTCTTGGGCTTAACCTCTGACAACTGGGAACATTAAAACACTTTCACACTTTGCTTTGTTAATTACCTATACTGTCAGTACTGTAAGTACCAGTACCAGTTATAATTATTATTACCTTACCTTACTATAAATTTCGGAAATGTTTAAGTTATATTTTTTTTCGCAAATACATATGGACGACAATATACAAGGGCGGTCCGATAAGTACTTATCCTCACCGCCCGATGGCGCCACTATCGCAAAGAAAGTTACTAGCCTATTGTACATTCCCGTAGACGGCTACTGTCGAAATTTCAGCCGAATCGGACTCGTAATTTTTTTTTTGACCGAGTGTGGAAGCGGGCATGTCCGCGGATTTTAGAAAAAGAGCAATATCGGTCCATGATTGAATTCTTATTTTTGGAAGGGAAATCGCGCACCGAAATCAAAGAGCGCTTGGATGTTGTATACGGTGACTCCTTTTCTTCGATGGCGACCGTCGAACATCTGTTTTTTTGATGAGTCACGCCCAAGTGCCCCGAAAAAGGCTACCTGAGACAGTAGTCCTGTGGTAGTCCCAAGACCGTGTGGGTCATATCCTGAATGAAATTTTTGGCATGAGAAAGCTATCGGCGCGATGGTTACCGCGTTTGCTTACACCGGACAACAAGCGAAATCCCGAGACCACTTCAGAGCAGTGTTTGACGTTATTTAAGCGCAATCCGAAGGAGTTTCTGCGTAGTTTCGTGACCGTCGACGAAACATGAATACAATGGTACACACCAGAGACCAAGGAACAGTCGAAACAGTGGACTTCACCCGACGAACGTGCTCCGAAGAAGGCGAAGGCTGTCCTATAGGCCGGAAAGGTGATAACCACCATCTTCTGGGATTCACAAGGTGTGATCTACATCGACTACATGGAGAAGGGCAAAACGATCATAGGGCTGTACTATACCGGATTGTTGGGCTGATTCGACGCCAAATCGCAGAAAAAAACGGTTCCATTTGGCGAAGAAAAAAGTGCTCTACCACTATGACAACGTACCTGCTTAAGCTTCCGCCCTGGCCTGGCCAAATTGGTCAGATTACGCTACGAACTGCTGCCCCATCCACCGTATTCGCCAGATTTGGCACCGTGCGACTTCTTGTTCCCATACTTGAAAAAAATCACTCGCTGGGCAGAAATTTGAACCGAATGAGGTCATCGCCGCCACGGAGGCCTACTTCCTGGGTCAAGTGTATCGAGCTAAATGGAGATTACGTTGAGAAATAAATCGCCACTTTTTCAAAATTTTCGTTTTTCTTTTGTAGGCTAAGTACTTACCGGACCAAGTAATTTCTTGATTCTAAAATAAATGAAAAATAGTCCTTCAGGTTCGCTAACTAATTTATTAATATGCTTTTTTCTGCAGATTTAAATACGCAAAACTATGTTTTGAAATGTCCAAACAATTTTATTGTGCTGGTCCATAAAATGTAGTCTAGTCGAGAAGTAAGTTTTCTGCGAAAAATAGTTAAAGGGTACAAAAAATATGAGCGATAAGAATTCTGAGAAATGTGTCGAAAAAAATCATTTTGTTTTTTGATGATAACTCACAAACTATACAAGATAGCGAAAATTGCAAAAAAGATTCTTAAAGAGGAGGAAATATCTGATAAAAACTTTCGCATCTCTGGCTTTAATATTTATAATTTTAATTTGTTGGTAAAAATAAAGCTCCTCGCGCCCGTTTCCGAGCGAGTATGAAAAATCGTTAAACTTTTTTAATTTAGAAAATTTGTTATAAACAAAATAAACAAATTTTCAATAGTTTTATGAAGTCATATTATTATGAGTACACTCATAGAAAGGACTTCAAGAGGCGCAAAATTTATAGGGTGATTATTTAAACAATTATCCGACTTTCAATGAAGACGGAGGTACGAAAGAAAATAGTTATTCTTTCGACCAGGAATTTTGACATACTTATAATAAAAAAAAGGTTTTAAGAATTTAACTAAGTATTAAAAATAGTATTGTTTAATCATAAATTTTTACATTTTAAATGGAATACCCCATATTTTTTTAAGATTCGATTTTTACAAGACATTCCTGAAATAAAACTAGTATTTTATTCTATACCTATCTTTGTTGCTTTTTGAGAAAATGGAAATTAAAAATGTTCAAATCACTGCACATTATGTAGTTCTTTGGAAAAAATGTATATTATCCAAACTTTTAGTTTAACTCTTTTTGTAGACTCTATCTGCGGAGATCACAATAATACTTCCGACTTTACCGGAAGTGCTGGTAATGATGGACTTTTCAGATAATGTTATCTAATGGCACGCAGTGTATTGATCATTAGATTTAAATTGGGCGTATCTTCTATATATTAGTCTAAGAGCCAGCTTAAAGCAGACCACACACATTTTAACAAACCTTAAATTCCGTCCAGTGAGTTTGTTATACCCACTAAACAAAACCTGGGGACTAGCTAAGCCCGGCCGCGGTTTGTTCGGGGTCACTCATGTGATTATATATATATATATATATATATATATATATATATATATATATATATATATATATATATATATTAATAATTATTATATATTATTATATATATTAATAATTTTTAATTCTCCTGGGTTTTTCGTATTGAATGTTAGTGATGAAAAATAGAGTATATTTTATATATACTTATTTTCATCACTAACATTCAAGATGTAAACGTAATAGTTTCATCGTTTAGTTTTTAAGTGTTTGGTTTTTATCTTTATTTTGAATTTTTAAATCTTATTAGATAGTGTAAGTTTATGAAAGGCAAAAGGTATGTAACTTTATATTTGTTTCCTTTAATTAATTTTTGTTATTTGTTTTTGTTTCCAATTGTATATATAAAGACATTAAGAACATCTTATTGTTCTAGATTCTGATGATGGTTTAATTGGAAATAAACCGAAACGTCAAAGAAATGTTTTAATTTTATTTCAAATTAATTTTTAAAAAAAATGACCGAAAAACCCAGGAGAATTAAAAATTATTAATTTAATAACACGGTCAGGAAAACAAAAACTATATATATATATATATATATATATATATATATATATATATATATATATATATATATATATATATATATATATATATATATATATATATATATATATATATATATATATAATAATATATATATATATTATATATATATATATATATATATATATATATATATATATATTAACATGATAATTTTCCTTAAAAAATAGTAATTAATTATTTTCTTAAAAACGGTAATATATAGGTATAGGAAGATGTTAATAAATACTTAGAATTTTGTGTAGAATCCAATATGCAATAAAAAACAGGGTGTTCCATTTAAAATTACAATGTTGCCGTTGGTTTCGGTTAGATCTGGCAACGCTGCACTTGCCAAAATATTTTTAAAATGTAGCTTATTACCTGTTACGGCCGTGTGCCAAATTTCAAAAAGTATTTTTTTTTTGGTTTCCCAGAACTTTTAATAGGACACTCAACGTGAATCACCCTGTATATATATATATATATATATATATATATATATATATATATATATATATATATATATATATATATATATATATATATATATATATATATATATATATATATACCGGGTGACAACGAAATCACTACCCAGCCTTTTATTTTCTTGAATAAAAACATACAGCTTTCAAATTTAAGGATGCTATAATATATCATAAGATGCTGATTTTGGATATTATAACATGTCTCTATCACTTCCGGTTTAACCGGAAACGACATCAACTTTGATTTTTTCAATGGAATACCCTGTATATTTTTTTAAATTTGGATTCTACCAATCATTTCTGATATAAAATGTATATTATATCCTATACCTATCTCTGCTAGTTTTTGAGAAAATGGCGATTAAAGATGTCCAAACTACCGCATATTATGCAGTTTTATGGGAAAACAAATAAATGATATAAAAAATTATTATGTTTAATTTAATTTTTTCTGAAGACTCTATCTGTGGAGGTCATAATTAAACTACTTCCGGCTTTACCGGAAGTGCTGCGAAAATTGACTTTTCCAATAATGTTACTTCAAAAATTTAAATTTATATTTTTTTAAATTTGGATTCTACGGCTTATTCCTAATATAAAACCTATATTATATCCTATACCTATCTTTGTTAGTTTTTGAGAAAATGGCGATTGAAGATGTCCAAACGACCGCAATTATGCAGTTATAGGGAAAAAAATAAACTTTAGAAAATTAATAAGCCTAAAATAATTCAGGCCATCTCTTTGGAGCAATTTTGTTATTTTAATATTAGTTTTTTATTTAAGTAGTTAATTAAAAAATAATTTAATATTAAATTAAAAAATACTAAATGTTTCTAACGTTTATTTTTTCCCCTATAACTGCATAATATGCGGTCGTTTGGACATCTTCAATCGCCATTTTCTCAAAAACTAACAAAGATAGGTATAGGATATAATATAGGTTTTATATTAGGGAAAAAGCCTAGAATCAAATTTAAAAAATATACAGGTGTTGCATTTAAATTTTGAAGTAACATTATTGGAAAAGTCAATTTTCGCGCACTTCCGGTAAAGCCGGAATAGTTTATATGACCTCCACAGATAGAGTCTTCAGAAAAAATTAAATTAAACATAATAATTTTTTATATCATTTATTGTTTTCCATAAAACTGCATAATATTCGGTAGTTTGGACATCTTTAATCGCCATTTTCTCAAAAACTAGCAGAGATAGGTATAGGATATAATATACATTTTATATCAGAAATGATTGGTAGAATCAAATTTAAAAAATATACAGGGTATTCCATTGAAAAATCAAAGTTGATGTCGTGTCCGGTTAAACCGGAAGTGATAGAGACATGTTATAATATCAAAATCAGCATCTATGATATATTATACGTCCTTAAATTTGAAAGCTATATGTTTTTATTCAAGAAAATAAAAGGCTGGGTAGTGATTTCGTTGTCACCCGGTATATATATATATATATATATATATATATATATATATATATATATATATATATATATATATATATATATATATATATATATATATATATATATATATATATATATATATATATATATATATATATATATATATATATATATACAGTGTGGTCCCTTAAGTATGCAACAAATGGGAAACTTTTTATTTGCAATTTGTCAGAAAATTTTATTCTTCATAAAAGTTGGTGCATGGTCTCAAACTGTATTAGCAGTAGTTACTTTTATTAAAAGTTGAAAGGTATACAGGGTAGGCCAATAAAATTGAAAACTGCTCAAGAGTAAAGTACCCTTATTTTAAAAAATATAACAAAATGTTATGGGGAAAAGTTGTTTAGAATTTAAAGTTATACCCAAATATCAAGTCATGGCCCTCTATTCAAATTTTTATTTTTTTTTTTTGAAATTTTTGATTTCCCCTGTATAATGCATGTTTATATTGTTCTAATTTTATATTTGTTTAAAGAACCTAAAACTAACTTACTTTTAAACAAGTGGTCTTAAATTAAAACATATTTGTAAAATTAAACTGGATTTATATTTTTCTTGCCATTCGCCAACTTCAAGTTTGTTGCAAGGATATTTAATAGAACTTTAAAACTCCCTAAATATATTTTTAAGCAAGGCAAGTACTTTATTTTTAATAATATGCCAATAGAAAGCTTTAAAAAATGTATTACATTTCTATTAAAAAAAATATATCAAAATGTTTCAAGTTGAACTTATATTGAAGCAAAACAAATAGCAGGGAGCCATGAAAAAACAAATGACTGACAAGAAAATCTATTACTAGTTTGATAGTTTTTAGCTTTTTTAAACTTATCCATAAGACGTTTGTTTCATAGTAACTGTTTTTTCTTAATTACAAATGCCTCCTCGAGTATTCTTAACGTTAACTGAAAAGGCAGAACTAGTTTTAATTTGTGGAGATGGTTATAAAAATATGCGTAAAGCTGCAGATATTTTTAACGAACGGCATCCAGAAAAACAAATTCATTATTCAACTGTAAGTAGAATTCTAAACCATTTTAAGGCGACAGGATCATTGTCATATAAGTACCATGAAGAACGAATAAAAACTGTCTGTACGGCAGAAAACCAATTAAACGTGCTTTAAACAGTTATTGAATATCCCAAAACGTCCACAAAACAGATTTCTGAATATACTGGTATTAAAAAACCCTCTGTAAAGCGAATCCTTAAAAAAACAAATATTACCCATTCAAACCGAAATTTATTTGTACATTACAAGAAAGGGATTATGATTTAAGATACGATTTTTCAATATGGGTCCAAGGTCAAATAGAAGAACAAAGAGATTTTCATCACCATATCCTATTCGGAGATGAGTCGACTTTTACCACAAGTGGTGTACTATGGTCCCAAAATTGTAGATGGTGGTCTGATAAAAATCCAAATTTTGTTATCGACAACAAAAATCAATATTACCAAAAAACTAATGTTTGGTGTGGTATCTTAAATGATAAACTAATAGGTCCCTTCTTTTTTCCAGAAATCCTAAATGGGAATAGTTATCTAAATTTTTTGGAAAATGAACTGGACAATTTTTTAGATCAGATGCCGTTACAAGAACGGCAAAATTTGTGGTTTATACATGATGGATGTTCTGCTCATTCTACCAGAGATGTTGCTCAATGGCTGAATAGAAAATTTGGCAATAAATGGTTAGGACGAAATACATATCCACGGTGGCCTCCTCGTTCGCCAGACCTGACACCGGTGGATTTTTTCTTGTGAGGATATTTGAAGCAACAGGTTTATAAAGATAGACCGTTTAATAATGTTCAAGAAATACGAACTCTAATAAGATTTCATTGTAGAAATATTCCTGCTAGGGTGTTGGCATCTACATTAAGGGAATTTAACGCGAGAACAATAAGGTGCATTGAAAGGGATGGTAGTCATACAGAGACCTTACGATAGTTCTTGTTTTAAGCAGTTTTAATTTGTTTTTTTTTTTTTTTTTATTCTTGCAATAGTCTTCGGACATTTTTTAAATTATTTTTCCATATTATTAAAAAGATTAGAATTAAAATAGTTGTACTTTAATAAAAAAAAAAAAACTTAGAACTCAGTTGTTTTTTTCATAGCGATCTACTATTTTTTTGTTTTAGTATTAGCTCAACTTGTAACATTTTGATATGAAATTAATATAAAAATATGATACTTTTTTGAAAGTTTTTTACACACATATTATTAAAAATAAAGTACTTGCCTTGCTTAAAAATATATTTAGGGAGTTTTAAAGTTCTATTAAATATCCTTGCAACAAACTTGAAGTTGGCGAATGGCAAAAAAGATATAAATTCAGTTTAATTTTACAAATATGTTTTAATTTAAGAGCAGTTGTTTAAAAGTAAGTTAGTTTTGAGTTCTTTAAACAAATAAAAAATTAGAACAATATAAACATGCATTATACAGGGAAATTCAAAAATTTCAAAAAAACTAAAAATTTGAATAGAGGGCCATGACTTGGTATTTGGGTATAACTTTAAATTCTAAACAACTTTTCCCTAAAAAAGTTTCCCATTTGTTGCATACTTAATGGACCACACTGTATGTATATATATATATATATATATATATATATATATATATATATATATATATATATATATAT
This sequence comes from Listronotus oregonensis, assembly GCA_019359885.1. Lineage (NCBI taxonomy): Eukaryota > Metazoa > Arthropoda > Insecta > Coleoptera > Curculionidae > Listronotus > Listronotus oregonensis. The sequence goes on from JAHBCN010011676.1 coordinate 381,179, forward strand.
ATATATATATATATATATATATATATATATATATATATATATATATATATATGTATATATATAGGCCCTTATCCTTACTGCATATCTTTATACCAGTAAATGAGCTTGTTTACGTGTATACTCATATAGCTTTTTAAATTTATTTGCGTATTATTAATGGTAAACAAATTTAAAGGGTGTAAAATTAATATTATGGCCGTACCTACGCACGCGCTGGACGAAAGGTTGTACTGTCTGTCGGGTTTTTGTAACCAAAATTAATATAAGTTCAAAATAGGGCGTGGTGCGTCGCCGAGCGGAACATAGGAAATCCTATGTTCATTTTAAGAGGGTTAATTATTGGCTTCTCTGTGCGTGCATACTTAGGTCCATAATATTAATTTTACACCCTTATAATCTGTTTACCATTAATAATACGCAAATAAATTTTAAAAATTATATAAGTTTACACGTAAACAAGCACATTTACTGGTTTAAAGGTTCCTTTATTATTCTGCGTAGTAAATTATACACACATTATACTTTGGACAGAGCCGAAATCCTGTTTTCGTGTGCGACGGCGCGGCGCGTATCAACCATACCCGCGCTGTGCCGTCCTCGTTTCATCAACCCTTCCAAGCGAACTACATGTTTCTAACCAACAATATTGCGCAAAGAAAAAAAATAGTGAAAGTATAGTTAGTTTATATTTGACATTTGATGATGTTAACTTACTTTATACATGGTAACAAAGAAATATGGAAGTCCGGACCAGACCTACTATTTATTGGGCAAATTTAGCAGGGCCTTTTCCTGTCTCCACGCTGCCCTGCAAGCGTGGACAATTTTGTTTACAGCATTGGCCTTCCATAAGCCTTCAGACTTCCTTGTGCTTAGTTCAATTTATAAATTTTACTTTCATTTTTACGAAAACTGATCCCGTGGATGATAAAAACGTGTCACATGTTGACGGCAATTCCGAAGATGACAATCAATCTTAAAATCAAATAATTATTGATATTGCTGTTATAATTCCGACTTTGAGGGCTTGTTAAATTAATGTTTTCTTTAATTAAATTCTTATTTTGGTATAAATTAATTAAAATAATAATAAGAGTTTTAATTATTTTACTTGTAATATTTCTATAATACTTTTGTATTTATTTCAGTCTTAAAAGGGCCTATTATCCTTATTGCATATCTTTATACCAGTAAATGAGCTTGTTTACGTGTATACTCATATAGCTTTTTAAATTTATTTGCGTATTATTAATGGTAAACAAATTTAAAGGGTGTAAAATTAATATTATGGCCGTACCTACGCACGCGCTGGATGAAAGGTTGTACTGTCTGTCGGGTTTTTGTAACCAAAATTAATATAAGTTCAAAATAGGGCGTGGTGCGTCGCCGAGCGGAACATAGGAAATCCTATGTTCATTTTAAGAGGGTTAATTATTGGCTTCCCTGTATATTTTATAGAAAAAATGTACGATAACTTTTTGACGAAACCAATCTGACAAACCCTCGTGCCAAGGTTCAAAAAATTTTAATAAGCGAATCTTGAATTATTCAATTAAGTGTAATTGTAAAATTACCAAATTTTCGGTTCAGGTAAAACCAAACAGACACCAGCCACTAGCAAACAATTTGTTATAAGGCTTTGTCAAATTTGACGTACAGCCGAATACAAGGAACTTTTTTTCGTTTCATCAATCTTACAACCATTACATTTAAGGTAAAATACACGTTAACATTATTTTTTATCAAACCTTTTATTTAATGTAACAACTAAGTTTAACTAATAACAATTATTACTATCGAACATTAAAAAAATTATTTTATCATACTAGAATTAAACGAATAGCAGTTTTTATTTATTTTCCCATCAAGCCTCTCTGGTCCATTTCAACCATTAAAAGTATTGTCAGTAAATTCGAGTCCAAAGCCATCTATTGCAATAAATAATTGTAAATGTTTAACTCGAAATCGAAAATAGATCCGAAAAAAGAGAAAACTGAACTATTTATATTTTACTAGATGTGGAAAACTAACATACAATATATTTTTTTTAATAATAGGAATTACATAAAAACATTAATTAATCATATGTTCAAACAACCCCCCATTAACAGCTAAACAATATCCCAACCGATCATAAAATTCATTTCTTACGTTGCTAAGCTGGTTTAGATTCTGAAATTTAACACTTTCATAAATGACACTTTTTAAGTGACCCAACAGAAAGAAGTCATTCGGTGAAAAACCAGGTGACCTAGCTGACCAAAGTATCCGGTACCGTGGACCAATAATATTGCCGTTAAAAGCATTTTCTAGGTACTCTCTAACCATACGGGCATTATGGGCGGTGCAACCATCCATTTGGTACCAAATCATTTGATCTTCCCGAACAACTTCTTCTAAGGCGGATCCAATTTGATTTTGAAATAAGTCCAAATAGGTTTCTGCTGTCAGGTTATAGTTCATAAAAAGGGGTCCAATGATATGGTGTCCGATAATTCCCACGAATACATTTGTTTTTTGGGGATATTGTTTGCGAGTATGAACAAAGCGATTTTCTTGGCTCCAATACCGGCAATTCTGAACAGTTAGTTTAATGTTGGAGGTGAATGTACATTAATCGGTAAAACAAATATATTTCTTAATAAAATCATATTGTCATTTGCTCTTTCCATCATTTCAAAACAAAATTCTTTGCTCTTCATTTCCTTCCTGCAGCTCTTGATGTTTTTTAAATTTATACGAATAATATTTGTGTTTTTTCAAAGTGCGCAATACCGTTGTATGATGTTTATTTACGAGTACCTCTTGCCCAAGGATTTTCGGACTAACCATTTTGTTTTCCTCCTCACTCAGTAGAATATTAGGATCTCTGTTCTCTCTTTCTTCGGCTCTATTTTCGATATCCTGAGTTGAACATTTACAATTATTTATCACGGTACCTTTGGACTCGAACTTACTGACAATACGTGGACGGAATGGGCTTGGTGGGGAAATAAACTGAAAACATTTCAGATACTGCTCTAAAACTGTTTCCCGCATAATGCCACTTACTTATGGATACTTTTTCGTCGATTAAATAATTCATTTTTTTTTTTCAAATACCGACTGTCACTGATTTATTGACACTTTTCCTTGTGTCAGGGACAATATTCATTTTACTGGTACCTGTTTGGTTTTACCTGAACCGAAATTGTTGTAATTTTGCAATTACATTTAATTGAATAATTGAAGATTCGCTTATTAAAATTTTTTGATCTTGGCACGAGGGCTTGTCAGATTGGTCTATTCAAAAAGTTATCTTATATTTTTTCTGTAAAATGTACAGGGCAGCCAATAATTGACCCCCTTAAAATTAACATGGTTTCCTATGTTCCGCTCGGAGACGCACCACCCGGTATTTAAATTTCAAAATTTACGCCACTGCCATTTAAAAAAAAATCTTTATGACAGCTTACGAAGGATCGACGCCGGAGTACTAGAGTACCGTGGGTGCCGGGTTTTTCGTTGTTCAGCCCATTTCTCCCCAGTTCCGTCAACGTTATCCAAGCGCTAAAACATGCAATTGTTGCATTTCACAGCACCTTTTGATTAACGCGGTAGTGTCACCACGGACGTTATTTATTAAATAACTACTACCTAAATATGTCGCCCTTGCTGGGAATTGAACCTGGGTCGCCTGTGTGGCAAGCAGAGACTCTGTCTTCTATACTACCGAGGAGACAAGTTTAAACCGGATGTGATATATATAGATGTTATTATATCCAAAATCGTCATTCGATAACACAATATATCATACTAAAATTTAAAAGGTTTATATTTTCAATAAAGAAAATAAAAGGCTTGGTAGTGATTCAATTGTCACCCGGTATACCGGCATTATTTAGGGACGACAAAGATAAATTCATACAAAAACTGTTAAATACAACGAATTCTTGGATCGCTGGAGTTATTGCATTTCAGGGCACCTTTTAGACAACGCGTCAGTAACACCACTTCCGATATACAAATAACTACTACCTCTGATTTAACCCCGTTGGCGTCTGAATAGTGCTATCTAAAGAGGACTTATAGTTTAACGTTCCCAACATTGCTTAACTTGGCTGATCTTACGGGAAACGGTGTTTCAATGCAGAAAAGGCCGTCGGAGTCAAAATAAATATTATTTTTGAGAAATGTTAGTTTGACACGGGTGCTATTATTGACAAATGCTATTTTGGACCTTAGCTGAAATTTTTGCCAAATGTCTTTCATGACAAGTGTCATTTTTTGCAGATCGCATTTTTGTTTGGTATCGTTTTTGACAGATGTCATTTTTGACACATATTATTTTTAGCAGATATAATTTACAATTTTAAATACAGTTGTAATGTTTGACAGGTATTGTATTATCACCTTGTCATTTCTTTAGCGGCTCGTTATAGTTATTAAGGTATCAAGGGTATTATAAGGATAATACCGCTTGAAGTCGATGGTGTGTTTCCCGGGTGTCTTTGGCCCGGGGGATATACGTTGACCGAAAGCGTTATTATCCTTAATACCGTGGTGCCTTCAACGTTCAATGTTTGACTAAATATTCAAAATTTGAATGAATTTTGAATGTATTAGTTTAAACCAAACAAGTACTAGCATTTACCTGAAAAAATTGTCGAAACGTAATTGTGGTAACCATGGTTGTAAGTTATTTGTCAATAAGACAGCACATAAAAAATAATTTTGGATTGAGGCATAAAAATGATCGAAGTAGTGGAAAATACCCATCTCCCCCAAGATATTTTAGTGAAAGCTGCTAAAGCTGAGCTTGTGCCAGAAAAAACTAGGCGGATCTACGAAAAAGAATATTTCCATTTTGAGGCCTGGCTGACGAAACACTGCGTGGAAAGTTTTCAATGTTACGTAAAGAATTAATAGTTCATAAGAAGATAAGAAGTAATAAAAAGTTGATTTCTCTGCAACAGTTCCTAAAGCAACTTGGGAGAAATTATCAGCCTAAAAAGTCGAAGGTTCTGACTCGCGAACAAGTTATAACTTTTTTGAAAGAAGCGCCGACTGAAAAATATTTGGCAGATAAAGTTGCATTAGTGATAGGTGTATTCGGAGGTTGTAGAAGAGAAGAGCTTGTGAAAATAAAGCTTTCCGATGTGCGTGATATGGGTGAGCATTGAGCATATATTTATTAACATTCCACAAAGTAAAAATGGGCAAGCAAGGAGCTTTTTGGTTATTGATGACAGTGAAATGTGCGCAACAAAGTTAATTCGGGACTATGTGTCTTTGCGACCTAAAAGTGCACCTATTGATAGGTTTTTTTGTGCTATCGTGATGAACGATGTACTGTTTAGCCTATAGGTAAAAATACATTTGTAAATATACCCTTTAAGATTGCTACATATTTGAGTTTACCTGATGCTAAGACGTACACAGGTCATTGTTTAAGACGTACAGCGGCAACAATTCGTTCTGATGCGGGAGGTAGTTCCGAGAGCTTAATAAGGTTAGGAGGCTGGAAGAGTTCTTCGGTAGCACAAGGGTACGTGGATGATAGTGAAAGCTCCAAATTGGCTAATACTTCCCTTGTAGTTGGGAAAAGTATTACTTCAAGGAACACAGCAACTGCGGTGGGGTATGGAAATGTGGAATTTTCCGGTCAGTTTGAAAATTGTATGTTTTCCTTTAAAAAATAAGGTAATTATTGCATATACGGTTTTCTTCTATTTTGGATTATATGGTAAAATTTTTATATAGTCATATTCCAGTGTCCTTAGGGATTACAAATATACTACCGGAGAAGAGAAATTATGTGTTTTAATATTTTTTATTTTAATTTGAAAATTTAAAATTACCATTGATTTTCTCCATATAATGCGAAAACTCCCCATTATGACAAGGAACGTCAGCGTGCAGTTTTGCCAAATCAGGGTCTTTTCGAATACGTTCCCGCATTTTCACGTCTGAAATATAATTGGGAAAAATAAAAAGCCGCTTTAACTAACCAAAATTTACCATGACCAACTGTTTAGACAAATTCAAGAGCCCCTAGTCGGTCATGGTTAGTTTTGGTAAGCAAAGCAGCTTTTTATTTATCCCAATTATATTTTAGACAGAACCAGAATATCAAAATTTGACCGAAAGTTATTAAGTCCGGCAACACTGTTGATACTTATTTTGAATTTGACAATGTAGAAAGAATATGTTATCAGATATTAGATTTATTTCTAACCTATATTTTTTTAAATTTAAATTAAAAGTTGTTTTTCCCGATTTTCTGCGTATTTTGTCAATAGATTTCTGTTTCTGTGTGTTATGTTTAACTAAATAATTATCAATTTATACGTTTTTACCCCGCCCAGCACTCAAATTCACTCCAAGATCCAGTAAGTTTATTTGGTTGAAAAAACAAAAATTAAACACAATTTCTCTTCTCCGGTAGTATATTTGCTATCCCAAAGGATACTTAAATATAATTTTATTAAAAAAAATTCATAAAATCCAAAAATAGCAGAAAACCGTATATGCAATTGTTACCAAAAATAATTTTTATTATGATAAGTATATTGTGTAAGTATGTTTGTATTTATGTAATAAATGCTTAAATGATGATAATTTATTGTTTATTTATTGGTACTTAAAAAGCGGAACAAAAAACAAACAAATTAACCAAACGAAGAAAAGCTGGCAAAAGTAAACATAAAAATATTTGATTAAAAATACAATAAAGAACATCAAAAAAACGGAAATTCTAAGTACCTACTTATAAAAGTTAAATGCTTTCATTTGAATTTAAAAATATGAGCATGCTTGCCTTCTTTAAATTTATTTTATTTCGAGATTTTATTATTATTTGTCTCGCCTTAAAAAAAAGTCGTTTACATGGAACCGAGGTAGCTAAGGCACAAAACATATCCCGAAAAATATTGTTCAAGATTGGATAGTAATATCTTAGTCCATCATTCGCACAAATTTTTGAACGCGACACTAAAACACATTTCAAGTATCTTTGAACTTCAATTATCGCCTGAGAATTCGCTGTTGATTGTGGTTTTGCATTTGTAAAAACTAGTGATGGGCATAATCGGATTATTTTAAAAATCGAATTATTGAATTATGAATGATTTCAATAATCGGATTAATTGATAATTCGAATTATATAATTATTTTCTTTTTTTAATCGTTTCAATTTTAAATTCTTGATTTCTGAATGAATATGTAACTCGATTCCGATGTAACTAAACACAAACACTAAATATTATATACAGTTTGTCAAAAAGTCCGGAATCCCCTTAATAATTCGTCAACGGGGATTCTGGACTTTTTTGACACTGTATAATATATATTATTATTATTTTAGTAAGTAAATTTTCCATTTGCCATAAATTTTTATGGTAATTTTTTACTTACCGGGCCCACGGCCGATTTTATTGAAATTTTCTATACCGGGGATTTTTGGGGCGCTGATCACGAATCTTGAGCCATTTTTTTCTTACTTTGCTGGTTTTTAAGTTATAACGCCGCACTAGAACCCAACCAGCAAAACTTTCCTAAAATTCCTCCTTCTTAAACTGATTACACCCAAAATGGAAGATTTGATCGAAATACACTTATTATTTTATAAAATAAATTTAATTTCATCTCCATTTAACAAATATTTTTAATAAAAAAGCACAACAAGCACTTCCCAAAAATATTATTTTTACTTTTAAAAATGTCAACAAAATTGTCTAGAGATTTTAGACTGTTTTATGTTGGTACGCCAGGGAGCCGCGCAACAATTGAATGGGTCTCCTTTATAAATTTTAATTATTTTTATTTTTCGCGATTTAAATTTAAACATTAAGCGCATTCAATTGTTTCGCGGATCCCTGGTGTACCAACATAAAATTGTCTAAAATACCTAGACAATTTTGTTGACATTTATAAAAGTAAATATTATTTTTTGGGAAGCGCTTGTTGTGCTTTTTTTATTAAAAATAATTGTTTAATTAAGGTAAAATTAAATTTGTCGTATAAAATAATAACTATATTACCATAAAATCTTCCATTTTTGGGTGTAATCAGTTTTAAGAAGGAGGAATTTTAGGAGTTTGTGTAGATGTGAGGTTAGGTTCGAGTGGGACGTTATTACTCAAAAACTAGCAGAGTCCGACAAAAAAATCGGCCGTGGGCCCGGTAAGTAAAAAAATACCCTTTTTATAATTAAGTTGTCCTTTCATTTTACTATTAAAATATTAAACATTATTCGTTATTACATATTATTATTATTTGTACGCGATGCGTAATCAACTCTGTGGAATCAGGTTATTTTTCGTAATTCAAATTAAATGTGAATAATCGCATGATAGCGATTATTTCAATAATCGGATTATCGTTTATTTTTAATTCGAATTATCCCATCACTAGTAAAAACAGTTTTTTTAAAGCTCTCCACACGGATAGTCCCTTAGATTATGTCAAGGACTTAGACTTAAAGAAATTTAAGCATAAGATAAAGCATTTTTAATTAATCAAGCTTTCTTTAATTATCAAGAGTTTTTGACTTATAATTTTTTAGATTTTTAATTTATATGTTTACATATCCTTGTCTTTGCTGTGTGTTTTATTTGTTATTAAAAAGACTAGATGGTATTTTTGTATTCAATGTACTTACTATCCATTGACAATCATAAATGTATCTGGATATGTAACGTGTGCTAATAAATTTATTTATTTATTATTTATTTATTTATTTATCGGTACTGGAATCGCTACCATAACCACTTTCTTTTTTCTTTTTCAGCTTGCGGTCATTTTTTCTTTAACCGACTGAGATTCCAGAGGCATGGATGCCACCATTCCTATTACTTTTTTTTTAAATTAGCTACCAAAGACTTGTCAGAAAACGATAGTAAGTTAAATCTTGGACCTAAAAATGTGCAAAAGGCAAGTATATTGCTGAGTTCGACGTTTTTAAACCTTTTCAGGAAACTTAAATTCAATTTTTCAACGAGTAACCTTACATTTTTATTAAATTACATTTTAAGTAAATTCTAGGCCCTAGGGCGCTAATTGGTTTATAGCCCAGAGCGCTAATACTGATAAGAACGGCCCTGGGTATTTTTTGTGCAACCAGTTGGAAAAAGCACTATTTTTCATAACGAGAAGAGCAAAAGAATGTAAGTTATGAAAAATAGTGTTTCCCAATGCGTTTCACACAATATTTTTTCCAATTTTGAATATGATATACCTAATTCTTTTTAATTCCAGTTTAAAATATAATAAACTTTTCAAAACTCATTGACGTGGTTAAATATCTTACTTTTCATTACCAGTTGCGAAAAATTGTATTTTTTGTAACTACCTACTTATGAAAATTAAGATATTTGACAACGTCAATAAATTTTAAAAAGTGTCACTTTAAATTTCAAAATAAAAAAAATATCGTCACTAAAAATCCTCACTATAAAAAACACGGACTGCAGAGCCACAGATTGGTTTTTGTATCCATAATACATTTAACGGGGTCTGGTGCCTTTTAGGTACCAACGAATTCATACTTAAATTTGGTTTGAATTGAAAGCTTACCTTTTAAGCATACTATATCGTCGCTGTTATTAGAAGGCCTAACTTGATATTTGGTGAAAATGAGTTATACCTTTTGTTAGGCATAACCAGACCTTATTTATGTTATGACAAACTGGCATATCTCAATATTACACCGTTTATATTTTATGGATCTAATATTGAGATATGCCAGTTTGTCATAACATAAATAAGGTCTGGTTATGCCTAACAAAGGGTATAACTCATTTTCACCAAATATCAAGTTAGGCCCCTTCGTAATAACAGCGACGATATATAAAAAATCTTTGGATGGTTTATATTTTTCTAGTAAAAAACTGATTTTAAAATTTTTATTTTGCGTATTTAAATACATACAAATACATTATTTCTATATTGATACTGGCATTTGTCACTTTCAAATTTAAAATAAGTATCAACAGTGTTGACGTATTTAATAAATTTGGGTCAGCAAGTTTTCACGTCAGAAATATAATTGGGGAAAATAAAAAGCACCTTAACTAACCAGAACTAACCATGAGCGACCAGAGCTAAGGGCTTTTGAATTTGTTTAAAAGGTCGGTCATGGTTAGTTCTGGTTAGCAAACCGGCTTTTTATTTTTCCCAATTATATTTTAGACCTGAAAATGAAGAGACGTATTAGAAAAGACGGTAATTGTCTGAAAAGTTGCCTCCACTCCGATTTTGACCAAATTTGATATACGAGGGTTATTTGGGGAGCTTATCACGAATCTGAAAACAATTTTTTTCGGCAACGTTTCGTTTCTGAGATATTCATCATTAAAGTTGAAAATCAAACTAACGGTATTTTCACTATATTCCCTTCTTTTTGCACACAATTTATCATTGTTACATTAAATTGGCACACAATATTTTATAAACACCTTTACTTTTTTTTTATTTATTTTTACCTTTTTATCATTAATTGTAAAGTTTTAATTTCAAAGGTCGCAGACATATTTGCTGATAAAATTCCTAGGGGCGTAAGCGGCGTTTGAAACTGGAGGTTTGCAACTAAATGGAAAAAAGGTGTAAAATAAATATGAAAACAAGCTTTTAAAAGGTTTTTTTAAAATATTCTATATCAATATAGTGTATAAATTAAAAATTATGTGCAAAAAGAAGATGAAATATTAAAAATAAGGTTAGTTTGATTTTTAACTTTGATGATGAATATCTAGAAAACAAAATGTTGCCAAAAATTGTTCTTAGATTCGTGATCAGCGCCTCAAAAAACTCCCGTACTTATACCAAATTTGGTCAAAATCGGAGTGAAGGCAAATTTCGACACAGTTACCAAAAAAACTCTAATTTGGCAACACTGCACGCTTTCATGTAAATATTTAAATTTAACCTCAAAAATATTTTCTTGCCGTTTCCTGTCATCAAGGGGAGTTTTCGCATTCTATGGAGAAAATTAATGGTAATTTTAAATATTTAAATCGAAATAAAAAATTAAAACCTTGTTCATCCAAAAAATTTTCTATCGAAATCTACTCTAATGAAGGTAAGCCTCATGTGGAAAAAAAAATCAAAAATCGATGGTTTCTAAAAGGCACCAGACCCCACTTAACGTTTTAAGGCCCCCACGCCCCACAGACTACGGTTATTTTCATCCATTCGTATCGCCGCGATACAGAACGGCGTGTAAAATATGCCAAAAACTGATGTCTGTGGGGCAAAACCGTCGTGCCGTATCGTCGAAAAAACTTTTTGCCGGCGCTTGATTTTTGGAACGACGCCGACGGTTCGACTTGTAGCATTCCTACTGATATATTGTAGGGATTTTATTTAAAATTAACGGTTTTTTTCATAAGTGGCAAGGAACATGACATGTTCATACTTGTTATTTTTATTTAAAATGCTTTCTTCATGACGTAACCGTAGAACACAAAAGAACGCCCAAATTACCTAAGTGTGGGCAAAACAGTTCGACTATTCAACACGCCGTTCTGTATTGCCGCCATACAAATGGATGAAAATAACCGTAGTCTGTGGGGGCCTTTACCTGGACAGACAAGAATGGTAAAAATTTGTCCTTGAGGACTAATATGGTAAATGTTTCGAAAATGTTGCAACTTTTTCGTTTCTGACAATGAATATTTTCTTTTAATGTTTTTTGGCAACAAATTTTTTGGCAAAAATATGTTGATAGTAAAGCAAACCATACGTTTTGGAAAACATTACATCGTTACATTATAACCCTTCAATTTCATTTCCGGAACGTCCATTGTTTAGTGGGCCGTATGTTGGTTGCCAAAATCAAACAGGCTTCCTTATAATAAAAACTAGGAAATATTTAATATTTTTTCCCTTTTTCTATTAAGGAAAACAATTTGTTTCAGCAAGAATAATATGGACTTAAAGCATAATTATTTTTTTGCTTTGCTACAAGCAATTTTTATTTTTATAATTTGCGGCAAAATTTTACTACTTTGTAAATTTAAAAGCACGTTTTTTCTTCTTTGATGGCCTTACAAACTGGTGTATTAGCTATTAAAAGCATGTGTGGTAACATTTTCTTTAGTATCAACAGGTTCTTTTCACATAAACGTAGGAATGCTAATACAGTAGTAGCAGTCCTTATTAAAAATACTAAGCCAAATAACATTTTTAATGCCTTTCATCCAACCTACCACATTTTCTCATCATCTGAAATTGTGTGAATAATAGGTAATTTTTGCTTTTGTAAATAACTTTTTTTTATGTATTATTTAAATGGCACTGTGGACAAAATTATGTATTTTTACCTAATAAAGTCTTGTATTTATTTATTTTTAAGAAGCAGACAACCTTTTATTACCCGAATACTTTTGACAAGTTTGGATATTACTTATTATATTGTATTAAATTATATATTTGTTTAAAGACCATCCTATCCATACAAAATCAAAATGAAGGGTTGGCGGGAAAAACAACATATGCCGCGAAATGGGTAAAATAAAGTGTTTTTTTTATATTACGAGCTTATACAGATAGATTAAAGAAAGTTATAGAAGAGTAAACTTTAAATGACAACAAGATACATGTATAATTTTTTTTATTTTGAGAGTAATAGAAATATTTTTTTTTAAATTAAAAAACCAGTGTAATCTTCGTTTTTATGGGGGCAAAACGATAAACTTCCACAGCTTGGCTGGTAAAACCTATACTTTAATAAAACTAGGAGTTTATAAAGCAAATTTTATTAAACAGTTTTGCCTTGCTACCTAATTTATATTATCTTTATTTTTCTTTAGTTTTGTTTTGCTTTCTTGGCTGCTTTTTGGTTTTTTAACTGCTTTTCTATTACCCACGTTAGTCATTCTTTCAAAAATGAATCCATCATTTCCCGCCGACTTTCTTTCTTATATTGAATATAATTTTTACAGTAAAGATAAAAAAACTCTTTCTGGTAAATAGCATGCTTGCAAAAACTTTTTATGTATTTTAAATTTTTCAGAATATTGTCATTATTAATAAAGTTTGTGCATTTCATTATACTTGTTTTGTCGGGGGTAATATCCCTAGTGCATTTAATTTTTCCGGAAAAATTCGGAAAAACGAGTTTCTAAGTAATTTGTTTTAACAAGTAGCATGAGCGTGAGTGGTTTTAAAAATTCGTGTCGAAGACGAGGATTTTTCCACTTTCGCGAATGCTATTTGTTAAAACAGATTACTTAGAAACGAGTGTTCCAATTTTCCACAGGAAAAATTAGGGTGGACGAGGGATATTTGGAAGATTATTTCCTGACTTAAATAAACATTTTATTTTAATAATATAAAGCATGCGCACATATTTTGTTTTTATATAAGCGTTTTTTCTGCCAAGTTACAATAAACATTTACAAATTTGGTTGCAAAATTAAAAAGCAATATCTCACCTGTTTTGACTTCATAATTATCAATTTCTTTTTTAAAATGTTCTGTTAAGCAACGAGCCGCTTCTCTGGCCCTCCAAGCAATAAAGTAAAATTTACGCTGCAATCCGGTTGGGGTTGTCTCATCCCATAAGAACACCATCTTGTAGTAGTCGTCCATATTTAAAGAAGCTGAACTTGTTTTCCTTTTTTCTTCATGTTTCTGGAGACTTCTCCTTTTCGCATTTCGAGCGTCTCTAGCTGGCTTAAAGGTAATGTCGTGAATGGGTCGAACACGATATTAAATTTTTGAAAATATTTTTCCTGCACTTTTTTTTGCAACGATATTCCATATTACTTTTACACACAGTTCTTTGTAGTCTTCCCCATTAGCTTTACGCATGTTCCATGCCCAGTCCTTGAGGATTAAATTTAACTCGCCTGTAGTTGTTCTCTGGAGTAATTGGTAATTTTTTGCTTGGCAAAATGCCATAATTTGCTTCCAGATCGATGTGTGAGTTTTCTGAGTATTTAGTAGAACACTATTTTCAACAGCCGCATTAATTTTACTTTCGAAAACATTTCCAAAACCGATTCATTTTAAGTTTCAGTTGTAAAATTAATAAATTCGTAAGCTTCGTTTGTGATCTTTGTTGTTGGTAACGGTACATAGCAACATCGCATAGAAACCATCAAGTTTGTTTTTACAAGGCAACTTGTCAAACTTGCATGACATTTTTTCGATTTTTTTTTCCGTAAAAACTGCTGACAGCTAAGTTGACAGTTGTTAAGTAATTTTTCCACTTAAAATTTATATTTGACATATCAATTCTTGATAGCGATTGGTTAAAATTAATAGGAAGGAAATAATCGGGGATATTGTGTGATATTAGCAGCTTTAGAAGAGAAATAATGTAACAAAATTGATTTATTCCTATAAATTTTCAGTACACCTGCCCAGTCCCAAGTAACAGTTTGTAGTCGTCTAAGATGTGATTACTGATAGTTGCACTTCCCGCAACGTTGTTTTTAGTGCAAAATATAGTCACATCTGCAACGACCTCAATTTTCGACACAACTTTGACGCGACAAACTAGTGTGGCAACTATGGTTGAATTCGGTAGTTTTTACAACATTTTTTTTTAACTACAGAGAATTACAGTAAAAATTTGTACCTAAAGGTGACGACCGGTCAACGTGTAGTTTTTTCGCTTTAAAAACTAAAGCAGGAACAACGTTTTCGAGTCGTTCGTGTCGGCACGTTTACATATTTTTTCAGACATCAGAAATCCACCAAAAAAGAAGAAAAAAGGAAAAGAACCTAACCTATGTTTTTGTCAAAAAAAAAAAAATATATATATATATATATATATATATATATATATATATATATATATATATATATATATATATATATATATATATATATATATATATATATATATATATATATATATATTCCGGTACAACTTCGTTTCGTTCCAATATGTGGACGACTTTAAAATGTCCTTCCATAGCACTAAATTGCACTCTGTTTTCTTCTAAATACTTTCCAGTTACCAGCTTTCAATTATTGTAATTATTTAATTCAACAAGTGACATACAAAACAGAAACTAAATAGAAATATGTTATGTATGGTTTTGTTCTTCTTCTTTCTTCGTGTCTCCCGCAGACCAATCCCTGTAAGACTAGGGATTGGTCTGCGGCTAGGGCTATTCAAACCATCATCCGGATCCTCGTCTTCATATGGTTTTCTTTATCTCCGATGGTTGACGTACAAAATTTAGTATACTACACTCCTGGAAAGAGAGACAGAGAGAGGATTTCAGAACTTGGTCCTATTTCCGTGCAGGGCTGTAACTATAACTCAGTGTCAGTTGATTAAGTTGTGACACTGTCGATTTTTTGGTAACAGGGCGTCTATATCTAGACGCCATTTTCCCAAACCTTATTTTTTCGAGGGCAATGACCCAAAAAACAAAATAAAAAATATTTATCCAGTTTTCCAAACATTTCATCGCATTTTGGTAGTTTTTATTAATTGAATTGCTTTTTTATTATGACCATAGTGTAAAATAAGATTTTTATAATTTTTTAAAAATAATTAATACAATTAATTACAAATTGGAGGCGCGCTTGTTATTTGGGTCTAAAGATCATGTTTTGACAGTAAACTACCATTCGCTTGTGATTTAGGTATTTGTAAATGCCCCAATTAAGTTCTTTATACTCTAACAATAATAATATTGCTAAGTTATAGCATCAAATTAAAAAGATGGCATTTGTTTAAAAGTTGGATTAATGCCGTTTAATTTTTGGAGTAGTCCAGTAAAGTTTTCTGTCTTGGTAAAAAAAACTATTTATTTCGACGACGCGTTGGCGTATACCTGTCTAAAAACTAGTAACTTTAAAACGTTGTAAAAAGTTTGACAAAATGAACTGGTAGTAACTGCGCAATGCTGTGGCAACCAAAAAAACATCTTTTAAATTGGTATAAAAGCGGGTTGTCTCAACGGGTGTGACGACGTCACAATGCAACGTTGCGTTGCGTTTGGCAACGTTGTGGCGTCGAAAAATTGCTAGTTTGGGTAACTTTTGACAACCCACTAGCTAAGGTCCAATATTAAATCCCGCGGATGAGAGGGGGCAAGTAGATTTTCATGTCACGTGGTCTCGCAGCAGATGATCTCCGAGACCAGGTGACATTAAAATTTGCTCTCTCCACTATCATTTGGGAATTAATATTGAAATTTGCTTATGCGTAGTCCTCACAACATACGGCCGAATGATGATCGCGTTGTTAAATTTAGCAGTGGACTAAGCAGTTTAGAATGTTTAACAAAACGTCATTGTCATTGTCATTCAATGATTTTAGTAGACAACCTGTTAAAATCTGGACATTTTGTTAAACATTATAAACCGTTGTTAACTTTTAACAATTTGCTAAGTTGACAACGGTTTAGAATGTTTAAAAAAAAGTCAGATTTTGACAGGTTGCCTACTAAAATCATTGAATAACACTGACAATGACGTTTTGTTAAACATTCTAAACTGCTAAGTCCATTGCTAAATTTAACAACGCGATCAACACTCGGCCGTTAGTGTTTCAATGGTCAAAATCAAATTTAGTGTTGGCAACGCTGAAAAAATTTGCCTGAGGCTAAACAGAAGATACACTTAGGTAAAACATGTTGACAGATTATAAGCAACTTATAAATAAATTTTAATTTGAATTGCTAAGAATATTTTAAATAAATTAAAATTCTCGTTGAGTTTTATTTTGGTAATTGCACGTTTGTTTGTTTTTTTTTTGAGCAAAAACAATAAAAATTTAACTTAGTCTTGCAGTTCTACTGCTGAAAAATGTTGTAAATTATAAACATTTTCAGTTACCTTCTTAATAACAGTTTTATGTTTTTGTTTTTAGATTCTTCTGCCTTTACAATCTTACTTGCAGAGACTGTACTAGGCCCAATGACATCTAAAGAATAGACGGAACAATTCATTCATAAAATACACTTTGTTGTTACGACCAACATAATTGTGGACCGGGGGGAAGTGGTGCAGTGCGGGCGGGTTTTAGAGGGGATAAAAGTATTAAGAGATAAGCGCCGCCTTTTTAAAAACAGCTGATTAATTCCAATGATGTTTCTTTATAAAAATCAATAAAAACCGATAGGTACTTACGAATGAAAAGTTACGTCCAGATCTTTATATTCCCGTTTTTTTTTTACAAACTTTGCAACTCCTCGACATTTTTAAAAAGTTTTTACACTGCACAGTTCACTAAAATACTCACAAAAAAAAAAAAGTTAAATGGGGAAATCAAAATGGCAGACTCACTAAAAATATTTATCATAACCAAAACCAATGTCCAATGTCATTGACCAAAACAAACAAACTTCAAAATTATTGACATTACCAATCGGTACTAACAGAGTACCTGGTTTTTGTCGGTTATTGTTTAACGACCATTAGTAATCATTGAAAGATAAAGATGGACATACTCCGAATGGATCTACTTGTCAATCTATCAGAGGACGTTAGTAGTAGTTTAGGCAATGATCAATATACCGTTTGGTTAAATGCGTTGTTGCCAAATGCAGCTTAAAAATAGTATTCAATATTTGAGGTATAAAAGAAAAAATTATGAACATTGATGAAGATTCAAGACGAATTTTGGCATCAGTGGTGGGGATAATAATTATGGGAAGAGGGAGACGGAGGGATGTTGTCATATCGAATTTTTGTTTACTATTCCGTCTATCCCTTTTTAGATGTCATTGACTAGGCCTCAGTACGGGTTTGTACTCCATTGTGACATTTAAAAACCCGAAAAGCATTATAACAACATAACTACTTAAAAAATCTCTAAAATATGGTGGTTCAAAATCAAATTGATAAAGTGGTTCAACAATCCTTTTAACCATCGGATAATAATAATAATAATAATCGTCTTTTATTAGGTGATAAGGTTATAATAACACAGTTAAGTATATTAACATAAGATGAGATTTGTAAATTAACCCTATCACAGCCAACCAATTAGGGCGATATTTAGCCAATTAGTAATCGGCTACTCCACCATATAACCCCAAAGGCTGGAGTTCTCACAATATTAAAGAAAAAATGGCAAACAGATTGAAAATAACTAATAAATAAAAATAAGATTATATAAGTAAATTTAAGAAATGCTCAAATACACACACTTAAACACACACATTCAAGCAACTAAAGAACAATATGGGATGCCTAAAACTACTGTGACTGAAAAAGAGATGCTCGGTATTCCCTTCTAAAAGCCTCAACACTCAAAGATTTAATATCATTTGGTAATTTATTATAGAGATTTGTAGCCTGAAAAAGTAAAGCCCTCCGAAACAAAGTTGTCAAATATCTCGTACCGACAACATACTTCCATTGCGTATAGTTCTTTGGAAGGTGTTGCGTGCTTTAGTTTTGCGCGCAGGTAGTCAGGGATGCCAGAGGTCATAATTTTATGAAGAAAACGGCAAACTGCAACTGTCTTCTATTTGCCATATTTAGCCATTTCAAATCCCTGATACTTTCTGATACATGATCAAATTTGCGCAGGGAACACACAAGACGACAACATGAATTTTGAACCCGTTGAATCCTTCCGCCGATATGCAAAGTCAAAAACGGACCATAAACGAATGAACAGTAATTAAAAATGAAAGTACCAGGGGTTTTAAAAGCATGACTTTAAGTTTTTTGGACAGAATCTCCCGATTGGCATATATAATTTTAAATTACAAAGCCTTTCTGATGAGGGAGTTAACATGTTCATCAAATTTAAGACCACCATCTATTACGATCCCTAACGATTTCGCTGATTTTACCTCCGGCACAGTTTGTCCATTAATATTTATTCTACCTTCCCAAGGCGACAGCCTTGACCCCACCAAAGTAGAGAACCTGTGACTTTTTAGGGTTCAATAAAAGGTTGTGTTTCCTTGATAGATTATTTATAATATTTAGCTTCTCTTCATGTTATACTCACAATATGATGTTCATAGGGGGGAAACTATATTTTAACTGAATATCATCAGCATATGCTTGATAAGATCCAATCTCATACGTTTCAAAATATCTCTGAGTATATCAAACGAAGCGGACCCAGTATCGAACCTTGCGGTACACCTGATACTACAGGCAAAGGATGACATTTGCTCCGCAGCACACACTCTGTGACCTTTCGGAAAGGTAGGACTCGAAAAATTTTACCGCAATGTCATCAAACCCGTAGTGGGCAAGCTTGGCACAAAGCAGCTCTGGTTTAAAGTGTCGAAAGCTTTCGAAAAATCCAGCAAAACAGGGATGCAACCATTCCCGCATCCAAATCGGCCAGATTTGTCCAAAACATTGGCAAGTGCCGTAGCAGTGCTGTGTTTTTCTGGAACCAGATTGAAAATTGGGAATAACACTTTCCCCACAAAAAGCAGTTTGGCTATAGACTATTTTTTCCAATATCTTGGACAATACCGACAGCAGACTTATTGGACGAAATCCGAAAACCCTTTGGTGAACTATTTCCCCTTAGGAAAATATCCATTTTCTAAGCAGACATTAATGATATGGGTGATGTATAGAAGAATAAAAGGGCAGCAATACTTTCATTGACAAGGATATTCCATCGAAACCAGAGTTTGATTTTATTTCTTTTATAGCAGATATATATCATCGATAGTAGCTAATTCAAAGAAAAAATTGAAGAATTATAAAATTTTGTTCGTTTGTAATAAGCCACCATCTCACTACGTCACCATTCATAAAAACGGAATTAAAATATTCATTTATTTTGTTTGCATCCATAAGGCTCTCGGTATTGTAACATTCTTTACCTCCTATATTAAGTTCTCTCAAAGCTTGCCAAGTTTTTCTGCTGTTACCCTCACCAACCACCCACCAATATGAGCTCTCTTTGCCGCCGAATATTCATAAGTGTATCATTTCTTAATCGCTTGTAATTGTTCCAGTTCTCCTCCGTTTTATTGGCCTTATATTTGTTAGTGCATTATCTCTTTGTTTCATTAAAATCTTTATTCCATCCGTCAACCAGGGAGCCAGGTCGCGTAACTCTAACAGTTCTTATGGGTGCATGGTATTAAACAAATCAGTAATAATGTTTGACATTATTTCCACCTTTTTGTCAATGTCTCCTTCATATAGAATAAAGGATAAAAGATAAAGTTATTTTTGGCTCGAATGGCACTAAAGCTTTTTGGTCCTTTGCCAAAAATATTAGTCAAAACTTGTGCACAAATTCTTTTCCACCCCTAATCTCTGAGGATGGAATTGTTTCTACCTCTAAAGGAGAAGCCGAGCTATTTGCCAAACAATTGACTGCCAATTCTGCGTATGATCCTCCTATTAATCTTCTTCTCCAGCAATTGCCCCTGTTTCTCATAAAATGTCCAATATCATTTTTAATGTCAAAGAGATCAAGCGTATTCTTTCTTCTCTTGATACTAAAAAATCGTCTGAGCTGGATGGCATACCAGCAATCGTCAAAAAAATGTGCTCCCGAGCTTGCAGCTAACTCGCCTCTTTTGAATCTCTTACGACACGGGCATTTTTCCGGAGAGTTGGAAAGCTGCACGTGTGCAACCTGTTCCCAAAAAAGGATGCAAAACTCTCCCTTCTAACTATAGACCTATAATTCTTCTTTCTGTTGTTTGCAAAGTAATGGAAACATTCATTAATTTCCAATACTAAAAATTTAAGTACCGTGTGAACAAACTCCCTCCCAACACACTTAAGACATCCACGGTACGTTCGTACTTAGGCATCAGCCTTTGTGGTCTGTCCCAAGATTTAAAAATTGGGGCGAAAGTAAAAATGGAGTACTTGGTTAATCAACACAAAATATTTGACTTAACGCAAGCTACCTATCATCTAAGAAAACTTATGGATTTTTTTACTTATCGGGTTTACCGCAGATTTTATTGAAATTTAGTAGGCAGGGTTTTTTTGGGTCGCTGGTAACAACTCAAATTTTGTCGGAAATTCCTAGTTTTTAAATTATAAAGCCCCATCGGACCTAACCTTAAAAATGCAAAATTCCTCTTTTTAAAACCTGGTTACAGCCAAATAAAATGATTTTGTAATAGAACACCTTTAATTTTATAGGATTACCATATTTTCACGATTATTTACCCATTAGTAAAACTAAAAAACTTAGCTATAAATATTATTTTCATTTAAAGAAATTAACGAAATTATCTAGGGTGATCTGCTCCAAGACCATGTGACGTGAAGATCATCTCTTTACTCTTATTCGAGAATTAATATTGGAACTTAGCCCTGTAAACTTGAAAAATAAAGGTGCGCATGCACAGTTCGCACAACACTTAGTGTTTCAATAGTCAAAATCAAATCTCGTGTTGGCAACACTGAAAAAAAGTGCCTGAGGCTGGACAGGAGACATACTTAGGTAAAACATGTTGCAGAGCTTATTAGCAACTTATAAATAAAATTTAATATAATTTGATATTTTAGAATAATTTAAAATTCTCGCAAATAGAAACATTTTAGACTCAGCCGTGATGTTTTGCTGCTAAACAATGCTATAAATTATTAAAAGCTATAAATTAACATTATTAGTTATTTTAAAATAAATCTTCTATTTTATTCTTTTATAACCTTATTGATAAATACCTAGCCTAAACAAAAAATATACTAGCTCTAAAATGGCTTTATTTGCTTTACTTTAAGGGAAAATTAAAATTACCCCAAATACGAACAAGAAATAAAATGAGCAATGCAAATCTTAATTATAGTGCTTGGTTATGTTTTGTTAAATAAATACATTTTAATTATCAAGATTTATTTATCTTCATCTTCCCTTTCCCAACAATCGTGTAATTGCTTTCCAATATTTTATCCTGATGTTATAAATTTCCATCAAAGCAGCGCCATAAGACTACCCTGTGGAAAAAGCCTGATGGAAAATGTTAGGTTCCAATAAGAATCCTAATAGGTCCATTGGAATCAAAAATGTCCAGATAGAAATTTTATCATCTTCATCTTCCCTTTCCCAACAATCGTGTCATTGCTTTCCAATATTTTATCCTGATGTTATTAATTTCCATCAAAGCAGCGCCATAAGACTACCCTGTCGAAAAAGCCTGATGGAAAATGTTAGGTTCCAATAAGAATCCTAATAGGTCCATCGGAATCGAAAAATGTCCAGATAGAAATTTTATCATCTTCATCTTCCCTTTCCCAACAATCGTGTCATTGCTTTCCAATATTTTATCCTGATGTTATTAATTTCCATCAAAGCAGCGCCATAAGACTACCCTGTGAAAAAAGCCTAATGGAAAATGTTAGGTTCCAATTAGAATCCTAATAGGTCCATCGGAATCGAAAATGTCCAGAGAGCAATTTTATCATCTTCATCTTCCCTTTCCCAACAATCGTGTCATTGCTTTCCAATATTTTATCCTGATGTTATTAATTTCCATCAAAGCAGCGCCATAAGACTACCCTGTGGAAAAAGCCTGATGGAAAATGTTAGGTTCCAATAAGAATCCTAAAAGGTCCATTGGAATCAAAAATGTCCAGATAGAAATTTTATCATCCTTATCTTCCCTTTCCCAACAATCGTGTTATTGCTTTCCAATATTTTATCCTGATGTTTTTAATTTCCATCAAAGTAGCGCTATAAGACTACCCGGTGGAAAAAGCCTGATGGAAAATGTTAGGTTCCAATAAGAATCCTAAAAGGTCCATTGGAATCAAAAATGTCCAGATAGAAATTTTATCATCCTTATCTTCCCTTTCCCAACAATCGTGTTATTGCTTTCCAATATTTTATCCTGATGTTTTTAATTTCCATCAAAGTAGCGCCATAAGACTATCCGGTGGAAAAAGCCTGATGGAAAATGTTAGGTTCCAATAAGAATCCTAATAGGGCCATCGGAATTGAAAAATGTCCAGATAGAAATTTTATCATCTTCATCTTCCCTTTCCCAACAATCGTTAAATTGCTTTCCAATATTTTATCCTGATGTTATTAATTTCCATCAAAGCAGCGCCATAAGACTACCCTGTGGAAAAACCCTGATGGAAAATGTTAGGTTCCAATAAGAATCCTAATAGGGCCATCGGAATCGAAAAATGTCCAGATAGCAATTTTATCATCTTCATCTTCCCTTTTCCAACAATCGTTAAATTGCTTTCCAATATTTTATCCTGATGTTATTAATTTCCATCAAAGCAGCGCCATAAGACTACCCTGTGGAAAAACCCTGATGGAAAATGTTAGGTTCCAATAAGAATCCTAATAGGTCCATCGGAATCGAAAAATGTCCAGATAGAAATTTTATCATCTTCATCTTCCCTTTCCCAACAATCGTTTCATTGCTTTCCAATATTTTATCCTGATGTTATTAATTTCCTTCAAAGCAGCGCCATAAGACTACCCTGTGAAAAAAGCCTGATGGAAAATGTTAGGTTCCAATAAGAATCCTAATAGGTCCATCGGAATCGAAAAATGTCCAGATAGCAATTTTATCATCTTCATCTTCCCTTTCCCAACAATCGTTAAATTGCTTTCCAATATTTTATCCTGATGTTATTAATTTCCATCAAAGCAGCGCCATAAGACTACCCTGTGAAAAAAGCCTGATGGAAAATGTTAGGTTCCAATAAGAATCCTAATAGGTCCATTGGAATCAAAAATGTCCAGATAGAAATTTTATCATCTTCATCCTCCCTTTCCCAACAATCGTGTCATTGCTTTCCAATATTTTATCCTGATGTTATTAGTTTCCATCAAAGCAGCGCCATAAGACTACCCTGTGGAAAAAGCCTGATGGAAAATGTTAGGTTCCAATAAGAATCTAATGGTCCATCGGAATCGAAAAATGTCCAGATAGAAATTTTATCATCTTCATCTTCCCTTTCCCAACAATCGTGTCATTGCTTTCCAAAATTTTATCCTGATGTTATTAATTTCCATCAAAGCAGCGCCATAAGACTACCCTGTGAAAAAAGCCTGATGGGAAATGTTAGGTTCCAATAAGAATCCTAATAGGTCCATTGGAATCGAAAAATGTCCAGATAGAAATTTTATCTTTATCTTCCCTTTCCCAACAATCGTGTCATTGCTTTCCAATATTTTATCCTGATGTTATTAATTTCCATCAAAGCAGCGCCATAAGACTACCCTGTGAAAAAAGCCTGATGGGAAATGTTAGGTTCCAATAAGAATCCTAATAGGTCCATCGGAATCGAAAAATGTCCAGATAAAAATTTTATCATCTTTATCTTCCCTTTCCCTACAATCATGTCATTGCTTTCCAATATTTTATCCTGATGTTATTAATTCCCATCAAAGCAGCGCCATGTGACTACCCTGTGGAAAAAGTCTGATGGAAAATGTTAGGTTCCAATAAGAATCCTAATAGGTCCATCGGAATCGAAAAATGTCCAGATAGAAATTTTATCATCTTCATCTTCCCTTTCCCAACAATCGTGTCATTGCTTTCCAATATTTTATACTGTTGTTATTAATTCCTATCATAGCAGCGCCATGTGACTACCCTGTGGAGAAAGCCTGATGGGAAATGTTAGGTTTCAATAAGAATCCTGATGGACCTATCAGAATCGAAAAATGTCCAGATAGAAATTTTATCATCTTTATCTTCCCTTTCCCAACAATCGTGTCATTGCTTTCCAATATTTTGTCCTCATGTTATCAATTACCATCAAAGAAGCGTCATAAGACTACCCTGTGGAAAGATCGAAATTTTATCATAACTTAACTGATAAATTCCCATAAAAATATTATGAATTAATCAGTAATCTCTTTAGCAAAACAATAAGTGGGAACTGCTGATACTTTTTTTTGCTGTTCTTTCCATTTTCCATCATAATCCCATGGAAAACTACACAACAAATATGGGAATTTTTTTTTTGTCAATCTTCAAGTATCCGAAATTGCTAATATAAAAACACAATTGCTTATCATAACTTCCAATCAAACATCGTATTTTATTTGGATCTATCAATCTTTTTCCACGGGGAAAGTAGCAAATGTGCAAACAAGTGATATAGAACAATTTTTTTCTGGTATCATTTCGCCCAAGATTGTTTACGTTTTCGCCATTTTAGCTTTTCGGTAATATTACGTGTATTTTTATTTTTTTCTCTAAAATTTAAACCAAAAATAATTAAGCTTAATCGCCTTCTTCCTCTCCATACGAGCATACGCCCCTGGTTGAAACTGTAACATTGAGAGATGTACAGGGTAGTTTCTTAATGACTTGTGAATATTTAGGGGAGTGATTCTTCTTACGAATTAAGATACAAAAAGAAAGAAAATAGAAAAAAAAAATTGAAACCGCTTTTAATAATAATTGGTATGCAGTGATATCTAATAAAGGTATATTTTTTATTGCTTAAAAAAATGTAAGTAATGAGTAGAAGACGGCTCCCAGGGAAGAAGAAGAAGAAGAAGAAGGAGAAGACGATGGCATTGGTATGGGTATAGTATTTTTCAAGATATAAGAAAATAACTAAAAGTCTCGACTGCTTTTAAATGCAGTAATAACCCTCGAAATCAGCATTGACCTGACCGGAATAATATATAAGTATTCATGTCTCATTCACGGCTATCCTATTGCGAACCTGAACTGTTCTCACCTCTGTTGGTATGGCCATAAAGGACCAATTTCGAGGATTTTTATTGCAGTCAGAGATAATCGATACGTCTAGTCATTTTCTTATATCTTGAAAATACTATACCTCTCAAAATGCCTATAATGCTTGCCATCTGAACCAAAGTTGGCGCTGTCAATTGTGCACATTTCGCTTTTAAAAAGCAAAAATGAGAAAAAACGCAAATAAAGATGGTTACTGACTTGCCATTTTATTAACAATGCGGCTATTCAAATTTTTAATATTATTATTAGCAGTGGAGGCTCGTGAGTTTTAAAATCAGAAAGGTTAACTCCTTTAGCTTCACTAATAAGTAGTCACCTCTGGTTATTTTTATTTAAGCTTATACCATTTTCTCACCAAACCCCATACTTTTTTTGGCAAAATATAAAAAAAACCGCTGGCCAGTTAATTAACATATAGAGCTTTCCTATATCTATCAAAGAAAATATGTTAAGTTTTATTTAATAAAACACTTTTAATTATTATTTACTTTTCCGTTATTCTGGAAGTTAAATCAAAATATTTGATAAATAAGAAAATCCACTACAATAAATTGTTGATGGTATTTATATAGAAGTGAGGCTCCACTGTTTTTTGGCCATAAGAAATCGAACAATGAAGATATTTACATTTTTTTAGGTTCTACTTTTCATCGGATATACGAAAAAAATGAAACTTAAAAAAAAATTATTTCATGAAGATCTTTTCATTAAAAAGTCGAAAAATTCATTTTTTGACTTTTGACTAAAGATTTGTAGGTAATGAATTAATTTTTTATAATATTTTTATTTTTTTTTTCTTGTTGCGCATCAAAAATTAAATAATAAAAAAATCAAAAATATCAATTTTTATATTTTTCAATTTTTTTATTATTTTTTTAATAAAAACATAAATATTGCGAAATATTATCGAAAGATCCTTATATTTGCGGTCAAAAGTAAAAACTTTGAATTTTTAAATTTTCAATTGCAGAAATCATTTTAAATTGCTCGTTTTTAGGTCATTAAACAATTTTAATCACAAATCGATGAAAAGTAGAAAAATATGAAAAAATTAATTTCCGATGTGTCAATTTTTTGATTTTTCTGGCCAAAAAAGGATGTAGCGCCACTCTTATATAATTACCCTTTTAATTTAAACAAAACTTGTAATCAGCAACCTAAAAAATTCCAAAAGTTTAAAAAAGTCGGTTTATAAATGGGTAAATCCGCATTTAGATCCGCCATTTTGAATTTTTAAATTTTAAATTTTGACAAAAAAATATTATAAGCGACACCAAACCTGCCAATAACCGTCTTTAGAAAAATCAGTTCATAATTAAGGAATGTGGTAAACCTTAATTATGAACTGATTGCCTTCTAATAAACGAACCGCCACTGATATTGATAGCTTTTATCGTTTAAAAGTTATCGCGTCCACACACAACATCAGTAATTTCTCAAGTAATTTCACCTTCTCTTTTTATTGAAAAATCTTACGGTAATATCTATATCGCTTTTGCATTTTTTTTATAAAATGTAATAAACTTCTTTGAATCTAGCGGGCATGTACCGGGTGTCCAAATAAAAAGGACGCTGGCTTATCTCGAAAATGTTTATCGCACAGCGTTGGGAAAAAATATTTTTAGTAAAAGTGGTCAAGAGAAATAGCTGAAAATTTTTTAAGTTCGAAAGCCGCTAGGGATAACTACAACAAATCTAAAAAAGTAATTTTGTAATTTTGCTATATTAACTTAACAAAAAATACCTGATCTTTAAAGCCGAGAATAATTTGAACCTTTTTTATTTGACAATTTTTGCTTATGTCTAAAATAAAGGGTGGGGTATTTAAAGTTTCCGTGAAAAACACCTGTATCTTCCAAACGGCTAAGCCGATTTAAAGCAACTTAGGCTTGTTAAAGAGAGCTATTCTTGGGCTATAAATTTTATATTATTTGAAGTTTTGTTAGTATCACATGTCCCCGCTAGGGCGCTTTTTTTCAAAATTCCGACAGAAATGATTAATTTTGTCAAAAAAATTAAATGCTAATTGGTATGATTTTTTCACTAAAAAATTAAATGATGCTTAAAAGTGAAAAGTATCTGATATCTGTTCTTACCTACAAATTAGGCCAAAATTTTTACGTCAATATCTTAAAAACTATAAAAGCTACAAAAAAATGTATTTAACATAAATTGTGTTTTTTTTCGGGACCTTTAATTTGGGTTATATAAACTTTTTGCCTAAATGCAATACTTTACGAATTATAATCAATAAATCTAATTTTCAGGATTTTTTTAAAGTATACCCCTGGAATTCGATTTTTTTATTATAACTAGTATGTTATCGCATTTAGACAAAAAAGATTATATAACCTAAATTAAAGGTTCCGTAAAATTACGTAATTAATGTCCCATAAAATTTGTGTAGGTTTTATGTTTTGAGATATTGACATTTTTCTTTTAAATTTTAGGAAGGAAAAATTGGATCGGGGGCTTTTTAAGATTATTTACTACTTTTCAAGAAAAAATTATACCATTGCATTTTTTTTTTGAAAAATTAAAAACATTTCTGTCGGAATATCGAAAAAGCCCTACGAAGGGAAACAAAAAAATTAAAATATTATACATTTATGCCCAAAAAGCTCTTGTCAACTACCAAGTTGTTAAAATCGGCTTTTTTCCAAAATACGGGTTTTTTTTACGGAAATTTTAAAACCCCCCCTTTATTTTTAGATATGCAGCAAAAATTGTCAAACAAAAAGGTTCAAATTACCTCGATTTAAAAAAATCGGTATTTTTTTTTGTTTTAGAAAATTCACAGAAACACCTTTTTTAGATTCGGATTCCCCCCTCCCAAAAATTGAAAATAATTTACATTTTTTCCCTTTTCCAAAAATACCCAACGCTTGCAAAACCCGGATACAGCCACCCTTTTTTTGGACACCCGGGTACAATGAAATAAGGATTTAAAATTTATCCAATCCACTGGAAACACAGTTCTGTTTTAAAAAGGAAAATATGCTTTATCATGTGCAAAGAAAAAAAGGAGGGTTATAAAAAAAAGGGGGGGTCTCATTGACAAAGTAGAAAAAACTTCCTAGCAGTAGGGTTGCTAATAAGGCCATAACCTAAGAGGAACCTACACAAATGGTCTCAAGGGGGGGCCCAATTTAGAATGGACGGGGGGAAAAAAAAACCTCCCAACCTGGCAAAGGGGAAGCATTGGTCACAAAAAGCAGGCTTATTTGGGCAACCGGAAATGAGCCACGGGAATGTATCAACCAACCAGTCTGGGGGTTTAAATTTAAAAAAAAAAACTCCCCCCCCTTAAAAGGCCTATCTACAACAAAAAAAAAAATTTTTAATATAGGTTTCCCCTATTATGTTATTTTATCATCTTACAACTTGAAAAAAATACGGTATCGAACAATTAACTGGTAAAAACACTTAAAACACTTTACCGTATCTGAAAATCGAACCAATTTCTTAATTATAATGCGATCGCGGAATAATCAAAACACGGTATTGCATAGCGCGAAATTAGATACGGCGTTTTAATCGAGTAACAAGCACACGGCATTTTTATTATGAATTGGCATTAGTATTTTAAAGGTAGCAAACACATAGAGATGCTCAGTCTATTATAATCTGGATGGACAATTGGCAAGTCGAATAAAATTGGAATGCTTACATTTTTAGTCAGAATGATTAACTCAAGAGATATCTGCTAATACTATAACTTTCAGTTATTTCGACCGGGCCACACATTTATGTGCCGATAGTTTTCATCACCGGTAAATTGGCAATAAGGCAAAACAGAAAATTCATGATTTTGATGATTTTGCTGATGCAGTGGAGCGCATGCAAAGGAAATGTGAATGTGAAAAAATGAATTATAATGACTTTTATAATGGGTTTACCTCTCTCGGAAAGCTAAACAAAAACTGGAAAAGATCTCCATATCTTTCAGATATGGTTCAAAGGGCTGAAGGGGCAAAACCACTCTCAAATATCGCAATAGCTTTAATATCCCCCTTTTCGCAGAATAAAAAAAAAAAAACAACTTTTAAGGCCTGTTTCTTCCAGCGACCCAGAGGATTCCTAAGAGAAAAAGCAAATCTACCAAACAGTTGGGCGATCTTTTCCCGGAAAACAGGAAAACGTTTTGGAAAAGTTTCCTATTTTAGCAACAGTTTTATTATTTTTTTTAGACTATTTGTAGCCTTTGTTTGTATTTTTTTTTTTGTTATTAATGTAGCTAATAAAAAGTAAGACTGTCTTATTTTTTTTAGTGTTAGTTTTATTTATTTCAGATGGCATTATAGGTATACCTTATAATGAACCCAGTGCTTAATGAAAATGCCGTAAGGCTTTTTTGAGAAAACTATATGAGTAACACAATTTTTTTAATTAAATATTTTAAGTGTTATCAAATTACTATAGCACATTTTTAAATAAATAAACGAAAAATAGTAAGGAGTCCAAGCAATAAACTTCAAACCGCATTTTTCAGATTCATGTTGTCTGTAGATACGACATTTTAATTAAGGAGGGCATCATGGGAGGATTGGTATAAAAATAATGGGGAAAATTTGGCACAAAAAGCCCAAAAGGCTGCGCTGCCTCCGGAGTGAATCAAGACGGCTCCCAGAAAGAAGAAGAAGAGAATATTATCTGGTTTTTTTCCTGAACACGAATCTGAAGACAAAATTGGGGGTCAAACAGCAAAAAATTGAAAAAAAGGGCCCCAAATTTTAGATATTAACGATTTTTTTAAGTTTAAAACGTCAATATCTTAAAAACTATAAAAGATACACGAAACTTTATAAGACATACACTATGTATTTTTACAAGGCCTTTAATTTAGGTTATTTAACCTTTTTGACTAAATGCAATATTTTTCGAGTTATAATCAAAAAACCGAATTTTTAGGATTTTTTCAAGGCATCCCTGGGAAAAATTTGAAAATAAATTTTTTATTTTGGATTTTTTGCAAATTTTAGTGATTTGGGATTCAAATAAATAACATAAAAGATTTATATAAAAACAAAAACAAAAAAATAAATTGACATTATTAAAAAATATATTTTTTTTTTCCCATTTCAGATAAAATTAATGTCAAAATTACATTTTCACCCATATCCTCTTTATTATTTTTCTTAACAAAAATATTTATATAACCTTTTTTAAAGACAATTAAAAAAGCTCTATTTGATTTTTGAACTTATGTATCTATTTATATGATTTACATATTTATTAATGCAATTAATATTCTAGGCCAGAGGTTTCCAAACCTTTTAAGGCATGGTGCACTTTTCAGAGAAATAATATTTGGCGGTGCACAAAATAT
The DNA here is from genome assembly GCA_019359885.1 of Listronotus oregonensis. Classification (NCBI taxonomy): domain Eukaryota; kingdom Metazoa; phylum Arthropoda; class Insecta; order Coleoptera; family Curculionidae; genus Listronotus; species Listronotus oregonensis. Next base: position 412,094 of record JAHBCN010011676.1, read on the forward strand.
AATTTTATTTCAGACTTTACTGTAAAACGTACATTAAGATACTTGGTTTTATTCTAGAAAATAAACTTTTGGGTTATTAAGTCCGGTAAAAAAAAAAATTACCGAATTACAGTCCGGTAAAACTTTTTTAAGGATTTGTTAACATAACATTTTCTTGTTGCCATACATACCTAATATACTCAATGTACTCTAACAAATAATATTTATTTAATTACAGAAAAAATAATTAGGAATCAGATTTCCAAGCTGGCCAATAAGAATTGCACATGAAACATTTTTTTTTTTTTAACTTACTATAAACTATAGTCAGTTTAAAGCCGCACTGCTGCGTCAGCTCAGCGGGTTTAAATTGCATTTTTTATTACCTAGGAATAATCGTGAAAAATCGTTTTTTTTTTTAATGTAACTCGAAAACTATTAATTCTAGAAAAAAAATTGTCAAAATTAATGGCGTAATAAAACTACGTAATTATTGTTTTATAAATATTTTTGTAGCTCTTAATTTTTAAGATATTAACGATTTAGATTTAAAATAAAAATGTAAATATATCAAAAATCAAAAGAGCTACGACAAAATGTATAGAACGAATATTATGTTTTTTAATAAGCTACATCAGGGTTCTCAAACTTTCCAGCCTTAGGGCCATACTGATTACTCCAGTAAGTTCCGAGGGCCAAAACCATATTATCATTGTTGCCGGTGGTAAGAAGTGAAATAGTCCACTGAGTAAGAAAAAAAAGTCCGAAAAAGTACACAACGTTTAAAAAAGGCTGCAAATCGGACTAAAGTCCGCAAAACGGCACTGCATATTATTAATTTTCCTGTCATTATCTGTAATTTCTAGATTAGTCGTAGAGTACGAGCCATGAGGAGTAACGTGACACGACATCCTGGTGGACACAAGCGGAAATAGGTAGCACCTTCTATCAACTAACAGATGGCGCTAATAGCACGTACAGAATAATCTCGTTGGTTCGAGAAAGTTCTGGTGTACCACTTACTTCTAGATGGCAGTAATTGGAATATATAAGAAGTCTGTGGCGCAACCACAAGTCAGTTCCTATGACACTGTTGTTAAATAAAATATTGCGTACCTCCTTAAAACATGTTTGTGCGTGTCTAAGTTTAAGACATCTTTATAACAGTATTTTGATTTGAATTGTTGCTTTTGTGTGTGAATTAGTAGTATGAAAAGAAGCGAAAAATTGATAGTGAATGCAGAAAATTCAAAAATCAGTGGAACATTCAGTATTTCGTAATTGAGTCCAGTAACAAGGCGCTATGTTTGATTTGCAATGAAAGCATAGCCGTTCTCAAGAATATAACATTAAACGTCATTATGAAACAAAACATTTTCAAATTACTCAAAATATACAGAAAGTTTGCGGACAGAAAAAATCGAAGCTATGCAGCGCGGATTGAAATCGCGGCAATCTTCATTTACAAAACTCAAAACTGAACAAGAGGCTGCAACTCGTGCCAGCATTCGTGTGGCTCTTGAAATTGCAAAACGTGGAAAACCATTCACCGATGGAGAAATGATCAAAGAATGTATAATTGCAGTAGCCGAAAAAATGTGCCTGAAAAGGTAAATTTATTAAAAACTGTCAGTATGTCAGCAAACACTGTGGCTCGAAGGGTAGAAAACATCGCTGAAAATATATCCTCTCAACTGTTCGACAAAAATGGACATTTTGAGTGGTTTTCTTTGGACTTGGATGAGTCAACGGATGTGTCAGATACTGCTCAGGTGTTGATTTATATTCGAGGAGTAGATAAAAGCTATGAAGTGCACGAAGAACTTGATATGTATAGTATTCATGGCACAACTACTGGTACAGATATTTTTAAAGGAGTTGAAATGGCCATTAATCAAAAGAACCTTCGATCGAAAAACTTGAAATGTATTACAACTGATGGAGGCAAAAACATGAGTGGGAAAGATAAAGGAGTGGTCGCTCTTGTGTCAAAAAAGCTGTAGAAAATGACGGTGGTTAAAAACCATTTGTCTTACATTGTATCATTCATCAACAGTCTTTGTGCGGAAAATGTTTGGATATGTCTGACGTTCTGAAACCAGTCATAACAACTGTGGTACATCGATCTTTTGGGCTGAATCACCGACAATTCCAAAAAGGAGAGCGAGGGTGGCAAGCCTAGGGGGAGTTCGGAGGGCCTGTAAGCCCTACGGGATCCTTCCAGGTGGGACCCTTACTTAAACCGACAATTCCGACAATTTATTGAAGAGATTGGAGAAACTGACACTACCTTATCATACTGCCGTACGCTGACTTAGTTGTGGGAAAGTCCTTCAGCGCTTTTTTGAACTCCGAGCAGTGATCAAAATTTTTTTGAATGAAAAACATCGCCCTGCTACTGAATTACAAAACAACGCATGGCTGTGAGTTAGCATTCTATGTTGATTTGACAAAACATGTGAACGAACTAAATTTGGGATTGGAAGGAAAACCATACAACATCTTCCTGATTTATACACTAATGAATCACAACTACGAAGTAAATGTTTTTCACATTTTAAAACATGTGAAATATTCAGCCACACTACTGAGACTGAGTTTCCTATCGATTTTGCAATCGAAACTTTGAGTGCTTTGAAGATAGAATTTTAATACTTGTTTCTCGGACTTTGATGCCATTGCGAATCAAATTAAGATTTTCAGAATCCTTTTGATACTGACATTGAAACCCTAGCCCCGGAACTTCAAATGGAAATGATTAATCTAGTTGTGAGTGATAATTCAAGAACAAATATCAAAACTCATCTTTGTTGGATTTTATAGAGTCTTCCACTGACACAATTTGATAATTTGCATAAATTTGCTCGTGGTCTGTTTTTTGTTTTTGGTACTACTTATTTGTGTGAAGAAAACCATCTCCAAAATGAAGTACACAAAAAATGTTTACAGATCGAAATTAACTGATGAGCATCTTAAATCTCTTTTAATAATTGGTACAAGTAAAATTAGGCCACAACTACAAACTATTGTCAGTGGAAAATCTCAATTACGCAAATCTCATTAGTATTTCATATGTCATTATGTTTGTTATAAGTTATGTGATTATTTAAAATGTATAAAATGTTAGTTGGATTCATTTCAATAATTTGTTACTTATTATATACTGAAGTTAAATTTTCTGCATATTATACATGTCTTTACTCATTACAATTCTGTGTTTCTTTATCCAACTTATCACAAAAACAATAACAATAAGCCTACAAGAATGTTATGAGTTAGCGGAGTTAGCCATGACCATATCAATATAGATGTCATATTAATAATTATTCAACATAAAATTAGAATACTTCACTAAACTAAATTTAATTTGCTATAAAAATTATTTGTTCTCTAAAAAGGAGTTTTCAAGTAATATGCTAGCTCTCCGCGGGCAGGACAAAATCTGTACGCGGAGCGGATGTGGCCCTCGGGCAGTTTTGGAGACCCCTGGGCTACATGAAAACGGTTAAATACACATATTTAGTAAAATAATAAATAAAAGATATAAGCAAAAAAGCGATTTTGGCAAATTATTTTGCTAATAACAGGATTTTTTTGGTAAGTATGTATACCAACTCCGATCTATCTAAAAATTGATTGAAAATGTTTTCATGAAATTTTTTATTTATCTCTTATAGTTTATATAGTCGTAGTCCAAACTTTCCGTGATAGCAGGTTTCTGCCGGTAAATGAACCTGGGCTTTTTTCGATTTCTTGCTGTTTGCTCCCCAGTTTTGACTTCAGAGTCGTGTTAAGCGGAAAAAAATGCATCAGAAAATCTTAGTCCGACACCCAACACACATCACTTTCTTTGTAGACCTGTGTTATTATTGGTTTGCTATACTACGTTAGTAGCGACTGACCAAACATTCTTCATGCTAATGAACTGGGCCTGTCAATAAGAATTGTCTTTCGCCACATCATTTATCTGATCCAAAGTCTAAAACATCTCAGTCGGATCTATTCGGAAACTGTTTCACGTTTCCCAAACTGGCGTTATATCCCGATAATTACATTCTATGTAGGCAGTGCAAGATTAACGATGCCTCTTCTGACGCTGATATTAAACGTTCTCCATCTACTACAGCAGTCTGCTTACACGTCTCATCAAAGGTTATCCATTGCAAATGAATTAGAACGAGATAGAAAAGCCTATATGTTTTTTGACAGGCCGGAATTTTTAATTAATTTAGATTATTTGGTCTACTGGTGTAATTGTATTAATATAAACATCTTAAAGATATAGGATACACCTATGGAAATTTTTTATTAAAAAGTTTATATTAACATATGCCGAAAAATGCCTTCTTTCCAGAATACGTTGAATTTTTTTTTTTCGGTTTCTTGTAATTATCGAATAATCGAAATTCTTTATTTTCTTAAACTGTAAATGTTCACAGTGTTTATTAAAGAACATGTTTAGGTGCTTTACCAGGTGCGTACGCGTAGGCACTAACAAAATAATATATATATTTTTTAATATAAGCCAGTCATTGATATTTTTAAGCTTGAAAATCCGATCTGTAATTCCTATTTAATACCTAACATAAGATAGCTCTTATTTTTTTATTTGTAGCCTTTAGGGAAAAAACGGTATTTTAATGAAATTGTCTTTAAAATTCAGTAATAAAGCATATTAAGAAAAAACTCACAGTTAACTACTACTAAAAGAGTGAAGAAGTAAAAGCTTGCATCATGGCTAATTATGAGCATCTTCAGCATCAAGTTTAGTTATAACAATTTGAATAAATATTTTGCTTTAAGGGTTCTATTTGATTTTACAGCAATACGTAGGCCATTGTACTTCGTTCAGTTACGTATTGCTCAGGAAACATTTTTGAAGAATGCAATTAAAAGTACATGCTTGTATTCTTGTGTATTTAAAAAATAGTATAATACTTCAATACCTCAAAGTATGAACAGTGTGGTATCAATGCAAATAAACGTTTAGTAATTTTAAAAAAGCCTAATTTTTTTTACTTTACTGCACAAACTTAATAGTTACATATATCAAGTTCTTATAAAACTTTGTTTTGAAGGTCTGGTAATAACAACTATCTTCAATGAGTAGGGTATAAAGATTTGTAAGATTGAAATAAAATTTGTATATCCAAGGTAATAAAAACGTTAGTTTCTTTGCAGTTTTGAGAAGGGGCACCTCCAAGCTCCAGCGACGAGATGAAAACACCCCAAGTCCCGTTTTCTATGTTCTATGTATATGAAGCTTGCTTGTAATTTATTTTCTATATTCTTCCACAATGTTTTTGTGCATATTGTGGTTATTATGGTAGTTCAGTCCTAAAACGGCTTTCTTAAGAATTAAATGAAATTGAAATATAGGGTTAACAAAAGTATTTTTTATACAACTGAAAAAAAAAACTATTTTTTTATCATTTGTAAAGCGAGATATTAACAACCAAATTGTGCATAATTGCATAATTAGCATTGTCGATATCTGTCATTTATGAAAGCCATTCATTTCGGAATATCTCAAAAACTTCGTTCGGTATTTTTTTAAAACTAATGCAATATAATTTAAAGTATTAGAAAATTAAAAAAAAACAGATGAACGTTTCATTACAAAAATATCGATTTTTGAAAGTTTACTAGGTCTGTTTGTTATTAAAAAAAAGTGTACGCTATTTTATTCCTTTTTTAGCCTTTAGGAAAGGTGTATTTTAGACTAAGTGGGTCCAAAAAGTGTAAAATAGTGTAAAACATAACTGAATAACGATGACACCTCATGTTTTGTGTGTACAGTCTCCTCCAAAAATAATATTTTCAAGCATTGAGAATCTCTAACTTTTGGTAAAGCATATTCGATCTTATTTGGAACAGCGCTAAATTTGGGGTCCATTCAAAATATTGCATCACAAATTAAACTGATATAGGAAAAAATATAATGATCCATCCTTGTACTAGCTCCGTCCCGTTCAACAATCAATTTTTGTTAGAGAAAGATGGGCGAGTTCGACGCGGATGGCATGGAAGAGACGAAGATAAAAGATGTCCATCCGAGATTGGAGGTTTAAATAGTGGACGGGCCGGGCTTTACAACTATAAGGCGATAATTTTGTGTACGACTGTCTCAAGTAAACAACCTTAAGAAAATTGTGATATTTATTTATATGTTTCTTTTAAATAAACTGAAAAACAAACCTGTTTATTTTTCAGTATATTATTATTTGTATTTTAATTAGGCCCATTTTTTTCCACCTTGTAGATCTGTGATATCTGTACGAAATAAAAACTGATTTCTTAGGTTTTAAAACATTCTTTTATTTAACCTTATTACCACCACTTTACATAGTACTTTATACATTTTAGTTTTTATATAATTTAAGCAAATAAAAGTCGTTTTACGATTATTCTTTTTTTTTATTGGCGTAATTCATCGACTACCAAACAACGAAAAGTAACGTTTGTTTGCTAGTAATGATTTGGGTAAATCGGCCGGGGTTTCTGAAAATATTTATTTATATTCTTTTTTTTTTGCTTTTAAACTGGCATGTCGGCAATTGTATCCATAGTTAGAGCACTTTCAAAAAAGATGGAATTCACTTTCGAACCAGAGAGCATTTTTCCCGTTATAATCTGTATACTCTGTATTTATTCCAAATCGGACCTTTCAAGTATTATTTCCGTGTCTCGAGAACGGCATCTCCCACAACTATTAAAATTCTTAATTCCACCCAAAGAAGAGACATGTAACTTATGATGATCCGACTCTTACAAGTCTCCTTCTCTTGCTCATCCGTGATTAGTCACTCTTTTATGGGTATTTTCATTAGGAATTATTTAATATAGTTCCTCCTCTAGCAGCTCCAAATAGCGCAAAACAATGTAGTACTCTTATACATCTTTTTGCAGCCCATCAGAAAATACACTCCAAGCTTACCCCAGAATGCCTAGACTGCGAAAGCAGCTTCCTGTAGAGATATTTCCTTCGCCTCCAAGCTTTCAAATATTTATGTCTTATGTTAAGAAACTACCTTTTAATTCACTCAAAACACCCACAGTACGGAATTTAGGTTTTAAATCTTCGTGCATTGTCCAAAGATAAAAAAACGTTATTTGTAAAATTTCGCAAGCTACAAGTCTGGCTTGACAAGCCCTTTATCCTTTTGTGACAAATAGCAAGCACGTACTTATTTAGTCTTGTAAATAGCTAATGTCTACTAAGACTATTTAAATTGTCTTAAATTTGCATACTCCACTTTATACTTTAAAACTATACTTTATTAGATGGATCATGTAGCAATAATATTTACTTATTTATGAAATGTAACAAAAATAACAAGCATAAAAATAGTGTTAAATATATTTGTGATACGCCACTGGTTTCGTAGCATTCTATCTGTAATAATAAGCAAAAAGATCTTGGATGCAGCTCCGAAATGCGTTTATGAATCTACCTAGAGTAATTGTCAATAGTAAAGAATACTTTGACGTCATCGTTGGCTGCGCGAATAAACCGAGAGAGTGGTCTCTCCGTCTTTCTTTGCAGCAGGTTTCGATATTAAATGGCAGTGGCGGCGGCGTTAAAATAGCAGAAAACCGTTTTGTTAACAATTAGCTAAGAATCTACTGTAAAATAGATGGGTCCATGGCCCATTCCAAGCTACTACCACTCCTACACAGGAACAGCCCGCTAACTATCAGAAATAAACTTCTTCTGGTAAACTCAACCATTCGTTCAAGTATGTCTTATGCCTCCTGCCTGGGGCTACGCGGAAAATCATACATCTCAAGACTCACCTCTTTCTAAACCATGGCAAAATGCCGCCAACGTCCCCTGGTTTGTACGCAACATGCAAATTCAAAGAGAATTCGAACTCACACCCTTTGATTCTTTTATCAATGAAAGAGCCAAAAAACTCTACCTCATAGCTGAAAACCATCCAAACCCTCTGATCCGAGGACCATCTGGGTATGATCCAGCTCTCCAAAGGCCCCACAAAAGACCAAAAATTCAAATTTTGGACTAAGTATTTTAGGATGGTACCCGGTACCAAGGAAGGACCGTACACCACCTCTGCCTTTGGCCTAGCCATTAAAAACTGTTTTCTGGATTGTCCGAGTCACTGGGGAAAGGGCTCCCAGCTTCTCAGTTTCTAACCCCACTCCGCTAAGCAGATTTCAGGCTAAGCCAAAACTTCAAACCCCAAACAACCGTGATGCCAACATGGCAAACACGGGGGACTTGCTCAGCCAAAGGAGAGCGAGGTGGTTGGCAAGCCTAGGGGAGTTCGGAGGGTCTGAAGCCCTACGGGATCCTTCCAGGTGGGACCATACTACTGTAAAATATACCTCTTAATAAAATGAAATTGAAGAAGGCGCATCGGAACAGAAACTCACCAAACAGTCACAACAATTAATAAATCACACTAACACACAAAAAAGTTCAAAGATAAACACACAAAAATTTTAGTTTCGTAATATTTACATCAATATAAACACGCTACCGATGCCGATGTTCGCATAGTACACACTGCACTGACCCACGTGTTGCTGCCTCGATGAATATCAGTTTGACGTCATTGTACTCTTTACTATTGGCGAAGACTCTATCTACCTATGATGTCAGCTCATTGTTCCCAAACCTTTGGAGAATTATTATGTGATAATCAGTGGCGTAAAGTGACTATAAAAAGTAACTGAAATTTTATAGGTAAAAATTAATTTATTAATAAAATTATTTTAATTTCAAATCAGGCCACCTGCCCCTCCCCCCCAAGTATACGCCACTGCTTGTTATATTTAACGGTATATTTGTTTAATAAAATTCTAAATATATTTTAATGAAAATTAAAAAAAAATACACTTTTTTTGTAAAGCTAGTTATTTAAACATTTTTCATAATACATAGACCACAGTACAGCATAAGGAAAAAATATTACCAACCGGTTGAAACTTTGGCGTGTCCTACAACTTTTTTGTCTACGAAATTGTTCTAAAAAGCGTCGTTATTAGGCTTTCAGCCACCGAACATGTCAAGTTATTGATGTATTGAAAATGTATAACCAACTATTTTTTTTGCAGTTTAGTGAACAGATAATTAAATCCAATAATCGAAGAAGATACGTGTCCTAAAAAATTGACGCGTCAACTGTTGAGTTCCCCAAACTTAATGTGTTAAATTAATGAGTATATAAAAATCTAATAACCAACAAACTATCTTTTGCACAATTGTTGATAATTTACTCATTTAATAAAATGCTCACATTGTCCTTAAAATCGTGTTTATGTCGATTTTATGAGAATTTGTTATACACAACAACAAGCTTATTTTTCCTTTTTTGTAATAAAATGAAGCATAGATCACAATGAAACGTCTCCCCGACATATAGCATATTAAATACTAAAAAAAACATATTTTGTAAAAAGCACGTTTAGATAGATTAACACACCGCTGGCAATATTAATATAGAAAGTTTATTTGTATTTCTCTAAAAAAGACATTAATTAACATAATGGTGATTAATCCACAACTTGGTATTTTTTTTATTAGGTAATTGTAAAACAATAATACTAACAAATTTAAACACTATACACGATTGGTAAGCCAAAGCTTGGGTGCCAATATTAATGCAATAGAGTAGGATACATTTGGTAGGGCCTTAGATTGAAAAGAGAACGACAAGAATTTTCCCTGTTCCACTTTCAGTACGACGACGGACGACGGCGATTGTTGTCTGAGGCATGCAGGGGGATGCAGTACAAGCGTCCAGCTATTTTCGACAGTGTTGCCACCCCGTAAAATTTTTATTAGCAATTTTAAAAATCATAAATTTTATAAAATCTTTTATTTATAAATAATCGGCTGGGGTATTGCGAGGCTCAGCGTCTTTGAGCATTTATTAAAATAAAAATGCTTTTAAGTTTATTTTTTAGAGTTATTTTTTTAATTATTAGGTTTGCTATTAATTTCATTAATTTTTAAGAATGTTCATAAGTTTATATTTTTTTAGAATAGCAGTTTTTATTTTTAGGCTTAAGACTGATAAAAATTTAACAACCTTTTAATTACTGTTTTATTAAATACAACAGTGATTAATATGACCACATAAAAACGAAAATATCGTAAAAAATCTCTAAAAAATGCGATTGACAATCACTCCTTAACCGTCGGGGGTCCGGCTGATTCTGCCGAGTTTAGAGGCTACTGCGTAGCACACACATCGCGTTTAAATTATTATCGCCTGTACGATTCCTTTTTTTACTTTCTATCTGTAACAAAAGAAAATATTCTTTTAGCACAGACATTTGAAAAAGGCAAAGAAAGTATTATGTATATTAAAATTTTAAAATTGGGAAATATGTATCTATTTATCATTAATTTTTACTCTAATATTGGTTGCCCTTGTGAATGAAAAATAAAAGATTCACGTATTACGTGATACATAAGGAAAACTTTACTTAAAATAAAACTTAAGAAAGCTTATTCTAAATTATATCTTAATCACTTTTAATAGTTTGAATGTAAATTTTCTGCGATTTAAAGTAATTTGCGAAAATTGCCATTCCGAAGTGACTTTCCGTCTTCCCTTCAAACCTTTAATATTCCCGCAAAACAGGAAATTTTCAGTTAGTTGGCAACATTGCTCCGCCCGAATCCCCTGCCCGCGGTATTCCCCCCTTCTTTATGGGCCGGTAGAAGAGAAATCGGCCACAGCACGTTTTCTGCACAAAATACGAAAGGAAAAAGAAATGTCAAGTTCGTGTATCTCGTTCGCAACAGTTGTGGAAATATGGCAACGTAAGATCTCGGGTGGGCCGATAATCGCATCCTATTTTATCGACAGGTTTTGTGATTCATTATGGATACCTTTTATTTATTTTTAAAGATTGTCATTTTATTTTACATTTTCTAATATTATTTTATTAAATACGTAATCTGAAGTGCCGAAAAAAAAAAGATTTTTAATTTTTGTTTAATAATGTTATAAAAAAACATATGTTGTTTTTAGTACGGGTGAAAATAGGTTATTAGTGTTTGTCTTCTAAAGAAAATGTGTAGTTAGATTTTAGTTATTTCAGATTACCTGCAAATAAAATAGATATTAGAAAATGTACAATCAGGTTTTTTAGTTAATTTTTATGTTTAAACCCAAAAAATCTTAAGCAAAAGTTTTATTTTTACTACATTTTTGTTTAAATACAATATACAATAAACTAAAATAATACCTAAAATTTTACACTCTAAAATAACAACTTTAAATTATTTACAACCTCTAATTAACAACATTACTTATATATTTTCAAAGAAGTTATCTTCAGTCAAGATGCCAAGATTCACTACCTATTATTCGTAAGAAATCTAAAAAAAAAATATTAATGAACCTAATATTACTTAATAACTTCTTCTTTTTGCTGTGCCATACTCTATTTAGAGTGTAGGCGCCCTCGCGCAAATATCTGTGTTGCGTACCAACTGCTTTTACACAGATATGGGGACCACCGGCTTAACGTGCCTTCCCAAGCACATGTGAGAGGGTTTACTAGGCAGAAATACTACACAGTGGTTTGCCATTGCCATCTGTGAGGTGACGAGCTATGAAAAAGTACAATGGATAATGTGGGATTTGAAACCCGGGTCTTCACGGTGAGAGGCTGGTACACTGCAACTACACCAGCTTGACCACCTTAATAACTTACCAAACTCAATGTACCCCAAAATTTTAAAAAAAGTTGGATCTTTTAAAAACAAGGTACACTTTTGCACATACCTAAAATATTGTTTTAAATTGGTACATTTTTGTGCAACCACATAGAACAAAGAATACACAATTTTTTATAGGATGGATAATATGCATTTTGTCATAGTATTTCTGTAAAATGCAATATTTTTCTGTCAGATATAAAAGAAACTATTAAACAATTTCACTATTTACATAACTGGAAAATATACCAAAAAAGCCAAATACTTAGAGATATATGAAATTGAAAATATACAGCCTGAAAGTATGATAAACAGTGCTCCACCTAAAAGAAAAAAAAAATAGATATTAAAAATGAGTACCTATGTGCACTAGTAATATTCCTAAATAAAGTCTAAAATTTACAAAATATAAAATGTGCATTTAATCACTTATCGTGATACTAAATTTATACAAGAATTATAGTAGCCTAACGGCCGAGTGATGATCGCGTTGTTAAATTTAGCAATGGACTTAGCAGTTTAGAATGTTTAACAAAACGTCATTGTCAGTGTTATTCAATGATTTTAGTAGGCAACCTGTCAAAATCTGACATTTTGTTAAACATTCTAAACTGGATGTCAACAGCAAATTGTTAAAAGTTAACAACGGTTTAGAATGTTTAACAAAATGTCAGATTTAACTAGTCCTTCTAAAATCATTGAATAACAATGACAATGACGTTTTTAAACATTCAAACTCTAAGTCATTCTAAATTTAACAACGCGATGATCACTCGGCCGTTAAAGTACTAACTAAATATTATTATAAAATTTCAAACAACTCATTGGTAAAATCATCTTGAAGAGTAAAGAGGGTTGTAATTTTTGCAGTCAGATACAGGGTCTCCATTAAAAAGTACATAATTAATCCCACCTCACCTACTTAAATCATAAAAAAAAAAAAAAAAGGCTTTTTTTATATTATTATAAACACTCAAGGCAATAAGTTAAAATTTTGAATATTAGTTGGATAATTTGTTAACTTTATTTTAATTTTTAAAATTTGCAAAGCATAAAATGATCTTAAGACTTGCTTAATACTCTTTTAAAGCTATCTACTAACATTTCACCACCACCAACTGTTAAACAATTCCTAAGCACTTTTAAAGGCCATATTATATTATAATTTGCAAACAGAAAATCATGCAGTCTGTGGAGTATCTCAAAAACTTGTTCGAGCATGATAAAAAAACTTACCATATTAATAGCGAATACAAAAAAGATAAAGCCCTTTTTCTGTAGATAAAGATAAGAAAAAGATAATGTTTTACGCATTTTAAAACAAACCTGCTACAACAGATGGATATTTTCCTGGAATTTTCTGTCCTGAAAATTTAAGTGTGGTTAGAAAAAGTTTATCCATCAACATTTATTAATTATATTGTGTAAAAAGTGTTTAGATCTTTAAAGCTAATTACATATTATAATGCTTACTTAAATTTAGACAAAATATTTGAAAATTTCTGGTTTAAATCACGTTTTAAATCAGCAAACATGTCTAAACGACCCATAATGAAATAATACTAGTGCGCATACGCAATGACCGGAATTATTATTTACTTTTAGAAAATAAGAAATAATGGTTGTTTGTATACATAAAACCTGAAAATATATACTGTTATGGACCTACATAAATATATTAAAAAGAACTAATCGTAGAAAAAGACATTTACACTTTAATTTTAAAATATAAAATTTCATAATTTAATTTTCCCGCCCACCCGAGATCTTCTGTTGCCAAATGTTGTCTGTGGCCAATTTTGCTATTTTACTGACACCCCCCTGGTTTTCTGTCTGCCTTTATTTCGCTCGAGCCTTTGCCTATTAAATTGACAACCCCTTTTATCGCACTGAAAATTATTTATTCGTTCTTCAATTTTTTATCAATGCTGTTGAAAATATATGTTTACCCTTTATATAATTTAGAATGGATTTGTGAATAAATAATTTAGAATGGCTTTTTTATATATTTTTACAAAATTTCTAAAAAAAATCCACAATTTTTATTTGTTTTTGTAATTTACTAAAATATAGTACCCTTTAAAATACAATAACAGTATTCCTAGAACAATTGGTATAAATATCACAAATTTTTTTATTAATTTCCGCCAAAAAATCGTTGAAATATAAATGAGGTATTAACCTGCGCTTCGCTTTTACCAAAGGGTATATATTTTGAGCAAGGGAAAACAACATCAAACCTTTTCGCCGACATCTACCGTTGACCTTGCGCCATCTTTATGGCCTCGTCTTTGTTGCTAATACTACTGACTTTTGTTGTTCTTTAAAAGTTTTGTTGTTGCCATTTTTTAATTTAGTTGACAATTTTTATGTAAGTAAGGATTTAAGAAATAAAAAGCTTTAATTTGCTTTAATTATATAGTATTTTATGAGATAGATTATAGAGAAGGGTAATTTGCCTGTATTACTACTGCAGCTTATATTTTAATAAAATAAAAAAAAATAATATATAAAAATGCTTTCTTAGAACGTTCTTCGCATTAACAAGCTATTTATATTTCTCGAGGAAAACGCAATGTTACCCTTTTGGAGCATGGGACAATATAAGTGTTAATAGCGGAATTACTGTACGTCTGTAAAGTAAATTTGCAGACGCAAGTCGCTAGTAACAGATGTAACTTTGATAACCCGTATTACAAAAACAATTTTTACGTATTGCAGCTGTAAGTTGTCTGCAAATTTGCAGGTAATTTAGAGGTGCTGCAAATAGTTTGCAAAGGTGTTATGTCAAAAAAGTGGACACACAGAGAGAAATATTTTCACAGATTTAATTTTTTTTCCTTAAAAAAAACGAAGGAAATATTGTCGGTTTAAAGGTTAATGTCGCCAAGTACTGTTCTTTAAAAAAAATAGTTAAACTACTTTAGTAAATTGATTTTTAAAAAACTAATCTAGTGAAATGTTAAACTTAAAATTGACGGTTTTTTTTTTCTTCACCCTAATCTTTGTATAAAATCTTTGTTATTTCCTAAACCAAATAATGTTACTTAGTGACTTTTACCTTTACCCGACGATATGGATATCGGCTATATTATTGGCATGAAATATGGATATCGGGTCTATTAGAGGCATTAGACGCCCCCGTACCTTTTCATTACTTTAATAATAAAAAGCAGTAAAACTAAACTTTATGATTAATTTTACATGAAAAGACAACCAGAAAATCCACAAAGTCATCTTAAATTCAGGTGTCAGATTACAAGATTAATAATTTAATATTGATATCCTTGTTTTATGTATATGTCAGTGAAAAAATATATCATAATTCAGTGCACCAGAATAGCAATTTTTTCTCGGGTAGCTATGTCCTTCAAGGTAAACCAGCGATAGTAACACAGTTTTTTTAAAAGTAATAGGTGGCACGTCTTTAACTGCAAGTCGGTCATATTTGCAGATCTGCAAAGTTCAGTTGTAGATGTATTGTAATTCAACTGTATATCTGCAAATTCGTCCAATTTTACTGCCGGGGCTTAAAGGCTGTGATTATACATATAAACAGTGTTTTTATCCTATGACAGTCCACGAAGGCTTAAAGCCGTACCGTGAGTGAAGGTGAAGTAAGTGGTAGTTAAATAAATATTTAAAGAAGAAGGGGTAGTCGATAATTTCCAGGGATGACAAAACGAATAAAGTGGGGATTTTGGTTCCTGTTCAGACGTACTGTAAAATGATGAATAAGAATGTTACTTCATGTTGCTATATTGGAAGTTGCTAGAGAACAAATTAAATTGGCTAAATCCTCGGAGCAGAAGCCCTAAAAATACCTATAAAAGAGCGACAAATGAGGCCCTATAGCGTGTCGTTAAATAAGACGAAAGCTATCCTGTAGGAGTGGGGTCAATAATAAGGTGAACGGCTCTTTTTTGTAGGACTCGCAATATGGTGCAATATTTTTATGACACTACATTTTTTGGTAACAGAACATGTTTACTTAGCGTACAACAAGTGCTAATAAATTCGACAGCTTATGAATGGAGGACTGTGATATTTGTAGAAGACTGTGAGCATATTATTATATGGGTAAATAACTAAAAATTGTACAAAAGAGAGCTTACTGGTAATAAATGTTCATATACTGACAAATGTAACATATTGAGGTTGGGGGGCTCAATGGTTGACGCATCAATTTTGTAGGACACATGTCATGTTTTTCAATTATAAAATTTAATTATCTGTTTATTAAACTGAAAAAAGAAATAGTTGTTTAAACATTTTCAACACATCACCAATTCGACATGTTCGACCGCTGAAAGCTTGAACGCTTTTCCGAAAATTTTCGTAGATATAAAAAGTTGTAGGAGAAGTCAAAATGAAGCCGTTTCAAAGTTTCAGCAGGATGGTATTTTTTTTTTCTTATGGTGTATTGTGGTCTAACAGTTGTAACATAATTTAGGTTTTGCAAATTAAGTCAATGATAAAACTGCCATTTTATAATGTTTCTATTCTTTTATTCTTTGTTTTCAGGTTTCGAGTAGTGACTTACAATATTTTGGCAGATTTATATTGTGATTCTGATCACACCAGAGAAGTGTTGTTCCCATACTGCCCTCCATATGCATTAACTATAGATTATCGGAAGCAGCTGTTCATTAAGGAAATCATTGGTAAATATTTATGAGTAGCTAGGCGTTTCATCTTAACTTTATTGCGTTGGAAAACGTGTTTTTAAGTTCGTCTCATTCTATTTTTGTCTTCTTTTAAAGCATACAGAAATTACAACCTATACGTTTTTTAGCTATTAAGTTTTTTATTACTTAGAGATGGTAGAGGAGTTTTTCCTCTACCATCTCAAACAGAATAAAACTGGCTTTAAGAAAGCAATACTAATTTTTGCGAAAACCAGTGACGTACAGTGTTCTTCACTAAAAATAGGAACTTACCGGCACGAACGCCACTGATGTAAGTCCCTTAGAAAATAATTTTGTACATGTAAATGTGACCTATAATGATACATTTGCGTATAGCAAAACTTACCTCAATATCTTTACGGGTTTTCGAGGAATGTGAAATAAACTTTAAAGGGCAAAAAACTTTAAACCGGACCCATATAAAACAAACATTTCTGGACCCAAATTTATTAACTTTTAACATTATTTAATTAATATATATTAAATTTTTTAAACATTCTATAAATATTTAATATATATATATATATATATATATATATATATATATATATATATATATATATATATATATATATATATATATATATATATATATATATATATATATATATATATATATATATATATATTATGTTTGTGTAGTGCGGTAGAAGCTGATTTTTGGTATTTGTGACATTTAAACGATTGTTAAGATGTTGGGTTGTCATACCTATATATTGGTTTGGACAATTTGAACACGGAATTGATAAACAACATTTGACTTTTTTTTTGAGGTGTTTGACTTTTTAATTTTGTAAACAACTGATTTACTAAGTTCTGTCCTTTGTGACATACCGTTATTTTATGTTTATTTAGAATATGTTTAATTTTTTCTGATAAATTATTTGTATATGGCATAGCAATATATTTTTTGATCTTCCACGTTTTCTTGTTTATTGTTAGAGGTTCCTTTGTTGTAAAATTTGTGTATCCTTTGTTTTATTAGTTTGTTAATGAGTTTTTTGGGAAAATTGTTATTTTGCAATTGTCGATGAAATTGGGGCACAGTTGGTCATGGAATCTTTGGAAGAAGAGGTCATAAAAAATTTGAATATTCCAATTATATTTTTTAAAAGATATGTCGATGATTGTATTTTGGCTGTTCCAGAAGATAAAACTACCGATGTGTTAGACACATTTAACTCATATCACCCAAAACTGCAATTCACCCTTGAGGCCGAACTAAATGGCAAAATAAATTTCTTAGATATGACAATTATAAGAAATCAAGATAACCACAAATTAAAAACAATTTGGTACACCAAACCAACATGGTCTGGAAGATACCTAAATTATAATTCAAACCACCCGTCAAATCAAAAACATAGTGTCATTATAGGATTAGCAGATAGGGCAATTCAGTTAACATCTCCTGAATACAGAGATATAGCACTAAATAAGGTCAGAGCTGTTCTACAAAATAACAATTTTCCCAAAAAACTCATTAACAAACTAATAAAACAAAGGATACACAAATTTTACAACAAAGGAACCTCTAACAATAAACAAGAAAACGTGGAAAGATATAAAAAATATATTGCTATGCCATATACAAATAATTTATCAGAAAAAATTAAACATATTCTAAATAAACATAAAATAACGGTATGTCACAAAGGACAGAACTTAGTAAATCAGTTGTTTACAAAATTAAAAAGTCAAACACCTCACAAAAAAAAGTCAAATGTTGTTTATGCAATTCCGTGTTCAAATTGTCCAAACCAATATATAGGTATGACAACCCAACATCTTAACAATCGTTTAAATGGTCACAAATAACAAAAATCAGCTTCTACCGCACTACACAAACACGAACACGAAACCAAACATACCTTTAACTTTGCAGAAACTAAAATACTGGATTTTGACAAAAACTACCATAAACTTACTGCAAAGGAAATGATTCATATCAAAAAAATAACAATTGCGTAAACAATAAAAAAGACATTGACAACCTAAGCCAAATATATTATAATTTAATTAAATAGTTAAAGGAAGTCACCTTATGGAAAAAAACCTCTTAGTTTAAAAAAAAATTAAAACTTGTCCCTACAAATTGAAAATTATCTGGACTACATAGCATAAGCATCTTTAAAATTGTTTTCGTTTTTATAAATTTTCTTAAATATTTTTTTACTATAAAAAACACAAATTAAAATACTCATCCTTCCGGCTACCGACAGTGTGCATCTACCTGTTATAAATGATGCCAACAATATGTTTCTTCAGGGTACGTACTTTTTGATTTAATAAAAAAGTGAACAATAATAAAATAAATTGTTTTTATGTTTTAAAATGTATGTCTTATCATTTAATTGTTATTGCACGTAAATATACTGAAATAATTTAGACTGCATAATTTTACAAATGTAAATTGTCCTATATCTCTATATTATTATTTTAAGTTGTATGCCTGATGATATATTTTTTTTCTAGATGATATTTTTAAAATCATGAAAATACAATAAAAAAATCTTTTGAAAAAGCCCTCCATGTAGGTGCGAAACGTAAAGAAATATTGTTGTTTGAATTATACAAAAAACCTCATACCCAAGAAACAATCAAGCTTAATTATATATGATATTATATATATATATATATATATATATATATATATATATATATATATATATATATATATATATATATATATATATATATTTTGGAGTTCTTGGAGTTTAAGTCAGTTTTTCTACATTTCTTGTTTTCTATTTTCTCTTCTTTTCAATTTCTAGTTCTGTTTTACGATTTTAAGCATGGAAATATTCCAATTCTTATTAGTTATTTATAAGTGTTAAAAGTACAATTTTAAGGCACGAATGTGAAAGTTTGCAGAATGAGCGAAGCGAGTTCTGCAACTCACATGAGTCCCTTAACACGTACTTTTAACACAAATATCATACAATATTTTTTCTACAAACGCAATAATGCAGTTAAAAATTAAATTATTCAAAAATTGGAAGATATAGTTTTACATAGCATCGTATATAAAATTATTGAAGTTGGCATTTAATGATGAATTCTAACAACCACTGTTGATGCTGGTTGGTTACGGCATATTTACTTCAAATTTGATACATCGTGTGAGTTTTAGCACCTTTTAATTTTTACTTAAAATCAACTTATAATGAAAGAAAATGTAGGAGAAAGTATTGGTTGCATCGATCCATTTAAAGAGATAGATGAAGGTGCCAGTAGAGCATTGCTGGATTTACTGCTTAGGAAATCTAATTGTACAATTAATATAAATATTAGTAAATAAATAAACGTTGACGTTACCTTTCAAAATTTGACATATCACTTTTACTACTAGTGCTTTAAAATGTTACTCTAAAGGCCCCCACAGCTCGTTCTTTTTAAGCAGTTTTAATCGTGGCGATCAAAAGAGTCGATTAACATTGCCAGTTTGTAGGCGAAAACCTAACATAACACCGTCGGTGAAAATTTCTGGCAGCGCTTGAAATCTTAATCGTCCATTCGTCCGTCTATATTTAAAACCGAAGTGTGTGGTGCAGAACGTCTTTAATCGTCATTCTGGTAACTGAAAGAAATTGGGGTCTGGGTTTATTTGTCTGGGTTTAGTCGGTATTTAAAGTCCGGGTTTTAATGACAACTTCTTTATTTTCAAAATTCAATTTGACACTGTCTATTCCAACATGACAAAATAACCAAAAAAATACAACAAATGACAAATAACAATAACATTAAAAGGGCATTCTGCCAATACTTCATTCACATTCTTCCCCCTTAAAATTTTCAGAAGTTACGTTTTTACATTTTCTTCCCCCTTGAATCTGCAATTGTGAATTAATGTGCTATGCTTCGATTTCCGTTAACTCTTTTTTTTTCTATCTTTTTTTGGTCTCTTTTGACTTTGACTTCTTTTTCCTTGGCTGTCTCGCTTTTCTCTTGTTCCTGTTTTTCAGCATCGGCAGGTGAGAGCTTCGTCATTCTATTTAATGTCTTGGAGCCTTTTCGTTTGTCAAGGCCCCATTCTTCCGTCTTGATTCGATGAAATTTCTCCAAGTCTCGTTTAATCCTCTGATCTTCTTTGGTTTTTACTTCACATTCCCCAAGTTGCTTTTTCTCCACAACACTAGGAACTTTTTTAAATTTTGTTAAACTCTTGCCAGAGTCTAGTACCAGCGGTGGTTTCTTTTTTGACGGGTCCCGCTTAATAATAATCTTTTTCTCTTTTTTAATGGGAGTTTTCTTTTTCCTTAAAGAAATACTTTGTGCGGTCTTATTTATTTCATCGCATCTATTACTTGGCTCCAACTTTTCATAGCTTCTGTCTTTGGTGATAACGATTTTGGTGTAACATTAACTGGCGCTTCAGTTTTCTTCTCCGGACTAATTTGTTGAATTATTACTTTTGATTTTTCACCAATTTCAGCTTTTTCATTTAAATGATCAACAACTTTGTCTAGCTTCGGCTGCTTAGGATTTCCTTTCAAAGAGGGCAAAGAATTTTGTATTTGCTTTAATTCTTCATGAATTTTCTTTTGTTCCTTTTTCGTTTTGTTTCTTCTACCAATTTCTACCGTTTTCTGGGCGATTTCGTTTAACTTGTCCATTACGGTCGGCTTCTCCAAGCTTTCTGCTTGTACCAAATCCTCGGTCGCTTTCTTTTGCCTTTCTGCACTAAGTTCTTTATTTTTTTGACAGTCATAACCACTACTCAATTTTTCGGTATCTTCTTGTACGGAATTATTCAAACTTTTATCATTCACGGGCTTCTGTATTTGCAGTTCTTGTTCAAGTGCTGTTTGTCGTTTTTGGTTCAATTTATATCTGTATATTTCTTCTTTTTTTCTTTGGTACATTTCTGATAATGCCTCAATCTTGTCTTGATCTTCTTTTACTTTGTTGTTATTCTTGTTTACTTCACCATGTGCAATTTCAACTTGTCTCTGTGGTCGTTCCGAAATTGCATCGTTGGTGAAAGACTTTTTAACCAGTTGGTGTAATTGGTCATCTTCTATTTCTTTTTCACAAATATGAAAGGTAGTACCGTGTTGATTGGTCGTATTGTCTATCTTACCATGTATCGTCCAGCCTAACTTGGTCTTGGTCGCTATCGGTGAACCTTCTGGTCCTTCCATGACTTTTCGTGGTACCGTGAGCTTGGCATTGTCTTGTCCAATTAGCAACATAGGTGGGCAGGTTATGTCTGATATTGGTAGTCCCTGTATGTGTGGAAGATGTCTAAAATCTTCATACAAAACAACTTGAAGTGGAAGGGCTAGATTTTTTATCGATCTTACATTTCTCATTTCGAATTCTTTGGCATGTGGATAATCGCCAGAAATTTTTAAATCGTAACATTTTGATGTTTCATGGGTTGAAGTAACATCATTTGTCCATTGTAGCGTTAACGGTTGAGACGTTCCATTTATGTTCAGTTTTTGTACTAAGTTTTCGTCTATTAGAGTCACTGTAGAACATTCATCAAAAAGTGCGGTTGTGTAAATTGTGCAATTATCCGGTCCAGTGATTTTGACATTAACCATCCTTAAAAGAACGTTTTTGCTTTCTTTATTTTGTCCAAGCGCAATGAAACCTTGTCCAGGTTGGGTGGTTGGTTCGGTTCTTGATCCTGATGGTCTGGATTCAGTTGTGGTAACTAAACTGTTGTCTCTTCTTGTTGCGGTCCCATTATGAAGCATTTTGTTATGCTGTCTCTTACATCCTTGTACGTTGCATTGCTGCCGTTTCTTACAATCCCTAGTTTGGTGTGATCCTTTTAGGCATGAAAAGCACAACTTATTTTTGGTGACAACTTGCCATCTTGTCTCTACGTCATCGGTTTTGATTTTTCTGCAATTCTCCACTAGGTGTTTTTCATGACAGTATCCGCAAATTGCTACTTGGTCATTGATAATGAAGGATTTTTCATGTTTTCGAGGTAAACTTGGTGCTGGTGGCGATATTTTTGGTGTAGTGACGTAACATGCGGAATCAGCTATTCCTGCTACCCATTCAGAAAAGTCTAGAAGGTTTACTTGTCCATTCTTTCTGGAAACTTCTTCTCCCCATCTCAATTTCAAAGTGTTTGGTAGTTTTTGTATCAGGTCCTTCAGTAAACTTGGATTTTCCAAATGTCGATCATAATTTAGAGAAGTTATGGTACTTACAATTGACGTAATTGAACTTGAAAAACTTATTAAATTTTCCAACTCGTATTCTCTAATTTGAAGAAAACTTTTTGCCTTATTTATCAAAATATCCAGAATTAAATCAGGGCGTCCAAATCTTTTCTCTAGGGTATGAATTACTTGATTCAAGTTACCAGGGCTCATTAATAAACCTGAAACTGCTTTTTTAGCATCACCTTTTGACATTTCTGCAATTTGATCAAGCATTCTTCGTTTGTATATTTACGGATGGTGGAAATCTGTCTGAATTGGTAGATAAAGGTTGGCCATTCTTCTGGTTTACCATCATAAAATGGAAAGTCTTTTTCTACCAAATGTCGTCGGTCCGGTGTATTCTCCGCCTGTCTTGGAGTTGCTACAGCTTGAATTGCACTAGCAATCTTGTCACATACTTCTGTAATATCCGGTTTTCTATCAACAGTTGATTTAGATGTTTCGAGAAAATGTTCCTGATTTTTATTGATCCATTTTTTTGTGTAACTTTCATCTGAATTTTGTGATAAGACATCAAAATGTTTACTTACAGATCCAGTTTTACAGCTTTTTGTCGTCGATTTGGTTCGTATTTTTAGCTGTTCCACTTTCTGCTTTAGTTCCAATAATTTTAACGCCTCTTCCTTTTGTTTCTTTTCCCGTTCCTTTTGTTTCCTCTCTCGTTCAAGTTCTTTTTCACAAAACTCCTCTTCAATTTGTCGTTTTCTTTCCTCCGCTTGTAGTGCGATTAGTGCATACTCCAGTTCAATTTCTGTTGTAGATCGTTTTGACTTGGTCGTCTTTGTTTTATTTGTCATTGACTTTGCAGTTTTATTTGTCTTTGAGGTTGCAACACTATTATTTTCTATATCATTCTTTTCCTCTACAGTTTTTGTAAAGTCAGCTCTTAAATCATTTGACACTTCCTCAATTTTACTACCAGAACTAATTGAGCCTACCTCTGTATGTGGTTTTCTGCTGGTGTCAGGTTTTTTAGGTAAAGGTGTACCAAAACTGGGCGGCCAAACATAATTTTCGTCCAGGGTTCTTGTGCCACGATTTTGTCTTGGTTCCCGTTTATCTCTGCTGTTTTCCATAGGGCTGGTCTTCCTTGATGGACCAATGAAAGAAATTGGGGTCTGGGTTTATTTGTCTGGGTTTAGTCGGTATTTAAAGTCCGGGTTTTATTTTCAAAATTCAATTTGACACTGTCTATTCCAACATGACAAAATAACCAAAAAAATACAACAAATGACAAATAACAATAACATTAAAAGGGCATTCTGCCAATACTTCATTCACAGGTAACAAATAAACACGCTTCATTAATATTTTTTGGTGTACGACTGCAGCTTTCGTGGATTAAGACGGTTTAAAATTAAATTAAGTGCTTTGGGCGATTAAAACGGTTTAAAATTAAATTAAGTGTAGGGAAATAAAAGTTTTAGTCGTTTGTCTGAGCAGAATTAATCGCCGATTAAGAAGGATAAAAAAAACGATAGTCTGTGGGGCTCTTAAGGCACCAGTGCTTTAAAGTAACATTTTTAAGGCATTTAGATAGTGTTAAAAACTGAATTTTTAACACGTTTGTAGAGAAAAGACTTTTAATCTGGAACACCGTTCCCTATTTTTCTTAAAGAACCTTAAACCTTGAAATCATAAACCGTGGTTTTCTAGATTCTGTACTTAAGCTAGACTTTTAAAAATAGTAGTTATCACTACTATTTGGCAACAATTTGGAATATATTAACAAGTTTTGGACACATTAAAGCAGTTTTCTAATTCTTGTACAATAAAATAACGAAAAAAAGGACAATAAAACACTTGTCCTTTTTACTTATTGTATTTTTCAGGATATAATGCAGACTTGATATGCTTGCAAGAAGTAGATGGAAAAGTTTACAAACAGGATTTGCAACCTCTATTATCTCACCTTGGATATGAGAGCATTTTTCATTTAAAGGGCTGCAAAGTAGCAGAAGGCTTAGCCTTTTTCTACAATAAAAGTAGATTTATACTTTTAGATTCAGAAAAATTTTTATTCTCAGAAAGAATGGATAAGGAACCGTGTCTGGCTGATATTTGGAACCGAATTAAACAAAATTCTAAATTGGTAGAGAGAATATTAGCTAGAACCACTACGTTACAGATAAATGTTGTAGGTTCCTTGGAACATAATGAGATTTTGGTAGTTGCTAATACACATTTATATTTTCATCCAGATGCCGATCACATTAGATTGCTTCATGGCTGTATTGCAATAAGATATTTAGAACATATTATTAAAAAGCTAAAAGAAAGGGTAAATATTATAAAATTTACGTTTGTACAATTTTAATATTGTGGTTTTAGTATGGTGGAAAAAGGATATCTCTTATATTTTGTGGAGATTTTAACAGTGTTCCAAGTTGTGGAATCTATAAGTTGTACACAAATGGATTTATACCAGGAGACTTTATAGACTATAGTAGTAGTAAGTATGTTTATGTTAATTAATTTACGGCCAAGTGATGATCGCGTTGTTACATTTAGCAATGGACTTAGCAGTTTAGAATGTTTAACAAAACGTCATTGTCATTGTTATTCAATGATTTTAGTAGGCAACCTGTTAAAATCTGACATTTTGTTAAACATTCTAAACCGTTGTTAACTTTTAACAATTTGCTAAGTTGACAACGGTTTAGAATGTTTAACAAAATGTCAGATTTTGACAGGTTGCCTACTAAAATCATTGAATAACAATGACAATGACGTTTTGTTAAACATTCTAAACTGCTAAGTCCATTGCTAAATTTAACAACGCGATCATCACTCGGCCGTTAGTGTTTTAATATTTAGCTCGGAAAACCTTGGGTTATTTAATGGAGTTTAATTTTAACTTTAACCTATATGCTTTTTTTATTGTTGAAGACGTTTTACCAAAATTGCAGGAAAATAAAAATTCATTAAGTTATTTGTTTAACCTTAGATATTCTTTCAAGCTCTGACTTTGTTGATTGATGAGATTGACTACCATAAATTCCTATAGTGAACATTAGGCCTTTTAAATATGTCCAATAAGGAATTTAAGAAAAATATATCCTTATATTTTGTTTCGGACTTTAAAAACACGTTTTTAGTTTATAGAATTGGAAAAAGTTATGCCCATTTAACTTAGTTTTATAATTCATTTAAATGAATTACCCTAGTTTTCCCCATTCCGTCCAACATTGCGAAGGATCCTGAATACTCCGTAGTGCATTTTTGTTGCATTCTGTACTATAAAAATATTTCTAGACTTGAAAATTATCTTTCGTATTTTAAAAGGTTTACAAGTTTTTAAACGCTGCGGTATGTTTAACTTTGTGATTTTGTTAATGGTGAAAACGTTCTTAATACATTTTCTATAGTGGCCAACGATACCCAAAAAGAATTTAATGTCCTGTGGAATATATTGGAATTTTTAGGCTTTTTAGGGTTTAACTTTTGCCCAATCAAGAGTAATCACTTCACCTAAGAATTCCACTAATTTACAAAGAGATTTAGATTTATTCAGGTGAATTTTTAGATTATGTTCTTTGAGCCTTTTAAAAACTTTTTTTTTATTATAATTTCGTTCTTGCAAGGTCGTAAAAGAGTTTATAATATCATCTATTTATACTAGACGAATATTGCCTTTAAGGTTTATCCCTTATCCCTTGACAAGTAAGGGCATTTTTTTAACAAGAAAGGCATACAGATATATTCGTGATTGTTTTTGTCATTGTAAATAGTTTTTGGAATAGAATCAAGGTGAATGTTTATTTGATAAAACTTCATGCAAGGGTAAGGAAATATTAACTTTTTCAAGCTTCTCCAATACTTTGGAGATATTAAGAGTGGGATGTACATCATTTATCTTTTTTTTTTTCATTAATTTTACGATAATATGTCACAATACGTCTCGTTTTTTGTGTTTTGAAGCCGGCCACGGAATCAAAAAAGAGCGAATGAAACCATCGTGAAGTATTAAGGTAATTTGCTTATAAACTTTTTGTTTGTGTATGTATAATTGTATAGGTATCCTTGGAATTTTGTATGGGCTGTGATTTTATCCAATCTCTTAATGTTAGAGTGAAGTTATCCATAAAAGGCCAGCCATAAAATCTTCTCGATGGTGCAGATTGTGCCGCCCGGCCTACTACCTAATTCCAGGCCAGTTTTTTAAACAAATTAGAATAAAAATATATTTTTATAGAAAAATTAATACTTATAGAGGGTGTCCCTAAAAGATCTGTACAATGTAAATTTTGTCAAAAAATGATGTTAATTTTAGACACAACATACTTAAAGATGTTGTTTTAAAAATAAAATAAACGCAAAGAAAAAAACAATATTAAAAAAAATTGTTTAAAAATAAACTACTTGAAAAATTGAGAAAAAAGAAAATAAATCATATAAAAATGAAGTTTTTTTAAAGTTTTACAGCTAAGACCTACTTGTGTTGCTTCCAAAAAAATATGGAAATGTTCTTTTAAACCTAAAAAACTAAATGGCGTCTACTGTGAGTGCTGGCAAGCCTCGCAAAATTGAGAAAAAAAAAATCATATAAAAAATGACGTTTTTTTAAGGTTTGACAGCTAAGACCTTCTTGATAGTTGCTTCCAAAAAATATAGAAATGTTCTTTTAAACCTAAAGAACTAAATGGCATATACTGTGAGTGCTGGCAAGCCTCGCAAAATTGAAAAAAAAAATCATATAAAAAATGACGTTTTTTTTTTAAGTTTGACAGCTAAGACCTTCTTGTGTTGCTTCCAAAAAAATATAGAAATGTTCTCTTAGGCCTAAAAAACTAAATGGCTTTTTTTTTAATCTTTATGACAACTCACGAAGGATTATTTATATATGTATATTATATCCTACGGATTATATATACATACATAAACCTAAGTACCAAAGTACCGTGAGTGCCGGGTTTTCCGATGTTTAACCCATTTCTTCCCAGTTGTTCCGTCAACGTTGTCCAAGCACTAAAACATGCAAATGTTGCATTTCACAGCACCTTTTAGACAACGCGGTAGTGCCACCACGGACGTTATTTTTAAATAACTACTACCTAAAAGCTTCTACTGTTAGTGCTGGCAAGCCTCGCAAAATTGAGAAAAAGAATAAAACATATAAAAAATGACGTTTTTTTAAAGTTTGACAGCTAAGACCTTCTTGTGTTGCTTCCAAAAACACATAGAAATGTTCTCTTAAGCCTAAAGAACTAAATGGCGTCTACTGTTAGTGCTGACAAGCCCCGCTAAATTAAGAAAAAAAAAATAAAACAAAAAATGAAGTTTTCTTAAAGTTTTACAGCTAAGACCTTCTTGTGTTGCTTCCAATATAGAAATGTTCTCTTAAGCCTAGAGAACTAAATGGCGTCTACTGTTAGTGCTGGCAAGCCTCGCTAAATTAAGAAAAAAAATAAATCATATAAAAAATTACATTTTTTTTAAAGTTTGACAGCTAGGAGCTTCTTGTGTTGCTTCCAAAAATATATGGAAATATTCTTTTAAACCTAAAGAACTAAATGGCGTCTACTGTGAGTGCTGGCAAGCCTCGCAAAATTGAGAAAAAAATCATAAGGTCTTAGCTGTCAAACTTTAAAAAAACGTCATTTTTTATATGATTTATTTTTTTTTCTTAATTTTGCGAGGCTTGCGCCCCATCCTTTATTTAGCAAAAATAGAAGCCCTCCATTTAGTTTTTTAGGCTTTAAGAGAGACATTTCTTTATTTTTTGAAAGCAACACAAGAAGGTCTTAGCTGTCAAACTTTAAAAAAACGTAATTTTTTAAATGTTTTATTTTTTTTCTCAATTTTGCGAGGCTTGCCAGCACTAACAGTAGACGTCATTTAGTTTGGTAGGCTTAAAAGAACATTTCTATATTTTTTTGGAAGCAACACAAAAAGGTCTTAGCTGTCAAACTTAAAAAAACGTCATTTTTTAAATGATTTTTTTTCTCAATATTGCGAGGCTGTGTTCTCTTAAGTCTAAAGAACTAAATGGCGCTGCCCGTTAGTGCTGGCAAACCTCGCAAAATTGAGAAAAGAAAACAAAACATTTAAAAAATGACGTTTTTTTTTTAATTTGACAGCTAAGACCGTCTTGTGTTGCTTCCAAAATAGAAATGTTCTTTTAAACCCAAAGAACTAAATAGCGTCTACTGTGATGCTGAGCCTCCAAATTAAGAAAAAACAAATCATATAAAAAATGAGGTTTTTAAAGTTTGACAGCTAAACTTCTTGTGTTGCTTCAAAAAATAGCAACACAAAAAGGTCTTAGCTGTCAAACTTTAAAAAAACGTCATTTTGTATTTTTTTTCTCAATTTTGCGAGGCTTGCCAGCACTTACAGTAGACGCCATTTAGTTCTTTAGGCTTAAGAGAACATTTCTATATTTTTTTTTGAAGCAACACAAGAAGGACATAGCTGTCAAACTTTAAAAAAAGTCATTTTTTATATGATTTATTTTTTTTCTCAATTTTGCGAGGCTTGCCAGCACTAACAGTAGACGCCATTTAGTTCTTTAGGCTTAAGAGAACATTTCCATATTTTTTTGGAAGCAACACAAGAAGGTCTTAGCTGTCAAACTTTAAAAAAACGTCATTTTTTAAATGTTTTATTTTTTTCTCATTTTGCAGGCTTAGCACTAAAGTAGACGCCATTTAGTTCTTTAGGCTGAGAGACATTTCTATATTTTTGAGCAACACAAGAAGGTCTTAGCTGTTAAACTTTAAAAAAACGTCATTTTTTATGATTTATTTTTTTCCTCAATTTTGTGGCTGCCAGCACTTACAGTAGACGCCATTTAATTCTTTAGGCTTGAGAACATTTCATATTTTTGGAAGCAACACAAGAAGGTCTTAGCTGTCAAACTTTAAAAAACGTCATTTTTAAATATTTTATTTTTTCTCCAATTTTGCGGGCTTGTCAACTAACATAGACGCCATTTAGTTCTCTAGGCTTAAAAGAACATTTCTATATTTTTTTGGAAGCAACACAAAAAGGCCTTAGCTGTCAAACTTTAAAAAAACGTCATTTTTTTAATGTTTTATTTTTTTTTTCTCAATTTTGCGAGGCTTTCCAGCACTAACAGTAAACGCCATTTAGTTTTGTAGGCTTAAGAGAACATTTCTATATTTTTTTGGAAGCAACACAAGAAGGTCTTAGCTGTCAAACTTTAAAAAAACGTCATTTTTTAAATGTTTTATTTTTTTTTCTCAATTTTGCGAGGCTTGCCAGCACTAACAGTAAACGCCATTTAGTTTTGTAGGCTTAAGAGAACATTTCTATATTTTTTGGAAGCAACACAAGAAGGTCTTAGCTGGCAAACTTTAAGAAAACTTCATTTTTTATATGTTTTTTTTTTTTTCTTAATTTAGCGAGGCTTGCCAGCACTAACAGTAGACGCCATTTAGTTCTTTAGGCTTAAGAGAACATTTCTATGTGTTTTTGGAAGCAACACAAGAAGGTCTTAGCTGTCAAACTTAAAAAAAACGTCATTTTTTATATGTTTTATTTTTTTTCTCAATTTTGCATGGCGTTTTAGCGGAAAGGAAACTTTAAAACGACGAATTTTTCAAGTAGTTTATTTTTAAACAATTTTTTTTAATATTGTTTTTTTCTTTGCGTTTATTTTATTTTTAAAACAACATCTTTAAGTATTTTATGTCTAAAATTAACATAATTTTTTGACAAAATTTACATTGTACAGACCTTTTAGATACACCCTCTATAAATATTAATTTTTCTATAAAAATATATTTTTATTCTAATTTGTTTAAAAAACTGGCCTGGAATTAGGTAGTAGGCCGGGCGGCACAATCTGCACCATCGAGAAGATTTTATGTCTGGCCTTTTATGGATAACTTCACTCTAACCCTCTTAATCTCGTATTTAATTTAATATGTGAAGGTTACTTTCTTGTTAGCTTTTGTACAGGTTGTCCAATTTTCGACAGTTACAGGATATCTCCATAGTTGTTAGTATCATTCAAAAAGTATTATATGCGTTATGTGCTCTTTTTGGGTCAAACTGAAAATGATAAAATCAAAATTTTTTCTACAAACGTGTCAAAATTTTCGCTCGCTTAAGAGATACGAGGGTAAATCAAAAAATTGCCAATTTCAGAATGACCCTATATATTTTTAGTTAAAAGAGGTACAGAAAAACGTTTTATACAAAAGCTTCTTTATAATGATTGTTGAATATGCCTCCGTTTTTAAAATAAGTTTACGGGGTCAGGTAAAAACCTCATTTTCTTTTAAATGGAATACCCTGTATATTTTAATATTAAAAAATAGCATATTTAATTATCTTTTTAAAAATATAGCACACTATGAATAATATTGGTTTTCTATGCAATTTATTTAAACTTTATTACTATAAACAACAGTAGGCTATGAAACAAAAGCTAATATCCTAGTAAAAAAAACTATTTTGACATTCTAGTTGTTATTAACATTTAATGTCAATTTTATTCTTTCATATTAGTTTGTAAAAATTGCTTATCAATATTTTGAAAAATTTGATGTATTAGTTTATTTTGACAGTGGAAAAAAGCACTGGCGCTGACAGACTCGGCTAGCAACGCTCATGATGCAGTCGGGAAAAAAGGCAGATACTAATATGACCCAATGCATAGGGAGTTTGCTTTTTATGGATCGATTCTTTTATCCTCTTGAATTTGAGATTTGCGGATATTAGATTGTGAAAGTTTAATAGGAAATCTAGTCGGTAAAGTCACTTCTAAGAGCCTGTCGTCTGAAGCACACACCCTAATTTTATTCTTTAAAATCACTTTGAAACTTTACGAACAAAAATCTACTTCCGTCAGAAAAATAGAAGCTAAAACTGGAGTATTAAAATCTAAGGCACTGTGGTGTACTTCTCATGGAAGGGTCGCCATGTGGTGTACTTCTGCCTTTACTTGGTTCGTAGTATCTGGTACACGTCAAAAGTCAAACAAGAGACTTTGTATAAAATACTTTTATAAATATATAAAAATGGTATAAACTTATCTTACTGCATCTAAATATATCTAATCGTATCTAATTGTATCTAATCTTAATTTATAAATCAAGTTATTATATACATATTTAAACATTAAACAAACATCATTTACTATACACATTTACAATAATATATCAGTCTTGTTATATAAACTAATATTTAAATAATAACATAACATTATAAGTATCTGTTGGCCTTTTACGGTCAATGGCTTGATACGTGCAATAGACTGATGACCTAACAAGTACTAGGAAGTAACCTTAGCCTTTTGTCATGAATCCATTACACCTTCCCCGAAAAGTTGAAAAAAAAAAGTTTTCTTGAACTTTTTTTTCATTCTGCTTTTCTTATATACTATGTACAATTTAAGACTTAAAAATAAGGTTTAATAATATTTTTATGTACTTCCTTAGGCTTTTATTTACATTTAAAA